>JBBYHK010000007.1:687122-701554 GCA_038382065.1 Adansonia grandidieri | reverse complement strand
TTTTCATCCTTGCTCTTTTTCCATCCTCCCTACCAAACGAAGGATTGATTATTTGCTTGGTGCCTGGCTTGGACTAATTTTTACCTAACCTAAAACCTTGTTCATGCAGCTTATGTTTCAAATACGCGATGCCAAGCAAAGGATGCAGTGAAGTTCGTTTCTGGTCTGCATGATTCATGCATTTTAGGACCCTTGATCTAGTATGCATCATAATCCTATACTATACTATACCATCGAGTCGGTCACACTCGTTTAAAATACCGTGAAGAATGGCTGGAGATTAGGGTAGAGATTCATGCTACATATAATTTTGGTCATTCAACCTATATGATTATGTATGGTGTGGAACTTTTGCATACTGCCTTAGGATCCTTTTTTTTTTGGAAAGACCACATAAAAAGTGAGATGGTACTGATACCTTACAGGCTGCTGCTGCTTGAACTGTGGTGTGACAAATAATGTTACGTTTGATTCACTCTAATTGAATAGAGCATATGCATAGTTTGATTTGTTGAAGGAAATAAACGAGGAATATTATTATTTTGTTTGTTTGTTTAAATCGATGTTAAAGAATAGGTAAAAATATATATATATATATATATAGATAAAACGATACTATGTTGTCCTCAACGTAAGAAAATAATATTTTTTAATAAAACCCAAGATTATGTTATTAATCTCTTAAAATTATATTAAATATATTGAAATATAAAATATAAAATATAAAACATTTAATAATAAATAATGAATATAAATAAATATAACACAATAATTTTTATATATTATTTTCAAAAATAATATTTAAAATTATTAAACATTTAATATTTTAATATATATTTTTAAATTAAATTTTAATATATTTAATTTTTTTTTAAAATAATAATAATATAATAATTAAATATTTTATATTTAATGATTATTAAATATAATAAATTATATTTAAAATAATAATATAAAATATTTATTTTAAATTTATTTTATTAATTTTTTCACCTATAAGTAGATTACTTTTTCTCCACTGTCAGTTCTCCCCCACACTCTTTCAACCCCTCTCTCTCGCAAGCACTTTCTCCATCTTCAACAGCCACAAACATATCAAGATTTCGGCCGGCAGCCACTACCGGTGCCGTCACCCGGCACAACGCTAAAACTAAAAAAACTCTCAAAATTTTTTCGAACATCCACTAAGCCTCCCGTTTTTGTTTTTCAACTTTGGTTTATCTTCATTTAAGCAACGATTTAGAGGTAATTGGCACTATTATTTACTTAAAATTTCAATGAAGCTATCATAGGCAATTAAATGGAAGTGGGGCTTTTGAACATTTTTCTAAAGCCTCCTTTCATATTCTTGGATTTGCCGTGGCCAATAAGCTATCAGTTTTAAGGTAGTTGGTTCTTGGATTTTAGTCGAGTAACGCAACCAAATTCCATGCTTAGAGTATTAAGTACCATTGGATTCACACTAAAATTGATACGTCTATATACCAAGTATTGATTTATTAATAATAGGTGATTTGTCTATCAATGTACTTCTTTTTGTTCGTTTCTGACGAATTTGTGTCTGGATCCAATTAATATGATTAAGCTAAGTTACATGAAAACATAATTTTAATACATTTTTTTACAAACAAATCTTATAAATATAGTCGTGAAAGGTTTTTAACTTATTAAATAATATAAAAAATTTAGGATTTTACTTAGTCAATTAACATGAAATATATAATAAAAAAAAATTTTAAATTACATCTAACTACATGTAAAGTCTGTAATTGAGTTTTGTATCATTCAATCAAGTGATACAAACTTAAATAAAAATTGACAAAAAAAATTAAAAATATAAATATCTATTCATTTTAAAAAATTACTTTTAAAAAAAAATTACTCACATCTTTTAATTTTTTTCAAAAAATACGGGTAAAATATGTTTTTAGTTTTATATATATATATATATATATATATATTCATGCACCCACTCAACGGGTTAAATGCGGGCTAAATATGTTTATATATATATATTTCATGCACCCACTCAACGGCTTAAAAATGTCTTGTGAGGGTTAAGAAGTGATGGACTAATTATGCTGTTGGTCCTGTATTTGTTAAACTTTTTTAGATTTACTCCTACTATAATTTAGGTAAATTGAGTTCTTTTACTATTTTAATTAAAAAAATTCTAGTCCAATTGTTAATGTATTGATTTTGCTCCATTAAAAAATACTAACGTAGACATTGACTTGCTAAAGTGGATATAGACTTATTGACATGGAAGTTGACCTTGCTAACATGGCTTAGGTTAGACAGTGCAACTAGTCCCTATGTTTTATATCAAAATGTGAATTTAATCCCTACACTTATGCAAAAATGCAAATTTAGTCTCTTTACAATAATTTTGAAAAATTTTTATACGTAGCAAAAATGGGTGAAAGTCTACTAAGAGTCCTCTATTATTGTGAAGGAAACATTTTAGTCACTGTATTATTAAATTTAGTATTTTAATCTTTGTACTTTTAAAATTATTATAAATAAGAAAAATTTGTTAACAGTGTTTAAAAAACTATTTAAATACAGATAAAATGCAGACATATCATGTGATGTGAAATTTTAAATTTTATACAAAAATGGGTTTGGTTTTAGGTTTTTTATTTTGTATAAATTTAAAATTCTCATATCATATTACACTGTAGTATTTTATCGATATTCAAATGATTTTTTTAATACCGTTAATTAGTTTTTCTTATTTGCTAAAATTTTTAAAGTATAGGGATTAAAATACCTAATTTAATATTATAGGCGCTAAAATGTTTCCTTTTCCTATAAAAGAACTCCTTATGGACTCTTATCGCAAAAATGTTAATTTAGTCCCTCTACAATGATTTTGAAAATTTTGTTTATTCTTCTATTTTTCAAAATTTTAAATTCATTCAATCTTAAAAATATTAGAAAATGATTATAAATAGGAGACTTGATTATATTTATATTAATATTTAAAATAATAATAACATTATTTTAATATTATTTTATTAATATAAATATTAAACAAGTAATATTATTAGTAAAATATTAAAAATATTTATTTATACTATTAAAGTAACAATATTTTAGTTGATTTGTAAGTCATACTCAAATATAATCAATATATAAAAAAAAGTCAAACCCTAAATACTAAGAAGATAGTTACTTTAAAGACAAAATTAATACAAAAACTACTGAATACTTGATTAAATGATAAAATTTTAAAAATAAGCTCCAAAGTAATTTGAAAATAAATTTTATTGAAAGTGGAATCCATTTAAGGCTGTATTTGTTAGTATTTATTTAGTAAAAATTTAACTAGTCAATAGAAATGAATTATTAATCAACTGACAATCAAATATTTTTTATAAAGATTATCTTTCAAAATTTCTTGAAAAAAAAGGTAGTCCATTAGTAAAGGTACTCTTCCAATTTGTGAACTTAATTTTACTCAAACTATATATTAGACATGATTTTTATGGACAAACTTAACTTGATCTAACATGATATATTCTTTCGTTAATAAAAAATACTTTATTTAATTTTAATAAATAAAATTTAGCAATTTTAAAGTAAAAAGTCTTTAAAATTTTAATTTTCAATATTTCTTCAATATTATTAACATAAATACTTTTATATTTTAACAATAAATTATTAATATAAACAAAAAATATTATTATTTATTATTTAAATAGTAAATATTTATAACAATATTATTATGTTAATATTTTTTAATAGTGTGAATATTTATAATTATTTTTAATATTTTTAAGATTGAATAAAAATTTGAAATTTTGAAACGTAAAAAGAGTAAAAAAAATTTTAAAATCATTGGAGAAGGGTAAATCAACATTTTGGCATAAGTATAAGGACTAATTATATTCACACTTTGGCATAATTATAAGAACTAAATTCATATTTTGGTCTAAGTATAGGTACTAATTGCACCATTCAACTTAAGCCACATTAGCAAGGTTAACTCCACGTCAGCAAGTCAACATCCACTTAGCATTTTTAATGGAGGAAAATTGACACCATTAACTATTAGACTACAATTTTTAAATTAAAATAGTAAGAGGATTCAATTTACATGATATATAATAGAGGGAATAAATCTCAAAATTTAACAAGTACAGGGACTGATTATATAATTAGTAAATTGATGTTTAAATATCTTAGGTTCTGTTTTAAAGAATTTTTTTTCCAAAATCACAAGTTTTTGTTTCTTTCTAAAACTTTTTATTGTTTTTTTCCTTTTAACAATTTCCAAATAAATTTTGAAATCTTTGTCTCTCCATAATCTATTACTAATAGAATTAGGTACATCCACTTTGCGAGTAATTTGTTTAAAAAAATGTTTTTTGGATAGTTTTTTATGTAGGAGTATGTAATTTTCTTAAGAATGTTTTATTAATTATCTAAAAAATTATTTTATTAAAAATTACTAAAAGATAACAATATTCCCAAATTTATGTTCATTATTAATATAGATTCTATTTAAAATTTTGGTAATTTTACCAATTAAATTGCTGTCACTTACTCTTGAGACCGACTTAGTCAACCACTTTAAAATAGTATAGATATAAATGAAACTTATTAGTATAAGCCTTGCAAGCCAATTATGATTTACTCATATAATACTATTTTGTCATTTCATATTATAGATACCTAATTTTGTTTGAAAGCCTAGTTGTCTTCTTAGTTTTGCCGATCCGTAGGTACCTTTTAGCTAAACCTTCTTGGATTCATATTGTGACCATGGCTTGGTATAAGTTCAGAACGAATTAGAAAGTTAAATTTGATAAAAGGAAATGGCATGTAAGGTTAAGCAGACAATTCAAAAAAATGTGTCAAATTGAAAAACCAAATTCAGGCCTTAAAGAATCAAAAACATGATGTGAATTGACTTGTTTAGGCCCTTCAAAGAAGATTGAATGATCATCGAAAGCAATTGGAATCAAAAGAAGGCCCGATTTTAAAAGTCAAACTTAAAGCAACAAAGGTTAAAGTCAAAGTTAAAAAGGAGATGTAAGGATTGACTTTCAAATTGAAGAAGCTCAAAAAATCAAAATCTGAAATTAACTTCACCAATGTGATAAGCTTATTTTCAAGTAAAAAAAAGAACTTAGAGAAAGAATTCCCAAGAAGTTAATTCGAGGGCTTCAAGATAAGAAAATTCACATTTTTTGAAAGAACATAGTTATAGGACATTTGTACCACATGAAGAACATCAAGTTGAATTTTGAAAAAATCGAGCAATGGTTAATTGGAGAAGGAAAGCAAATGTACATTTTTAATCTATGAACCATGCCATGGTAAGAAGATGTATAATGTGTTTAAGGTTTAATTACATTTTCTCCTTTAACTTAAGGTCATATGGGACATTACTCGAGAGAAGTATTTGAAAGGATAGTATCCTAGTTAAGTTCGGCCTTATGCATATATTGGATTTCAAAAATCATTAAAATAACAAAAAATAAGTAGTGAAAAACATAAACATAGAAACAGTTTGAACTTTCTTATATATCTCTAAAGAGGGACTTACATGTAGTAAACCATAAAATTTCTCCTTGGAGTAAAAAATCCATCTAATTAGAGATTACTTGACTCTCAAATATCATAATCTGAAGTTAAAACAATTGTGAAAGATAAATAGAGAATGGCAATTGTGACTTCCTGAAAAGATCTCCGAGATTATGAGTTGCACAAGTGTTCTGCCTCTAATGGTGATCTATACAAATGGTCATTGGAACCTTTTCTAGGCCCGATAGTTCTCCAGTGCTAGCCAAAAGGCTTATTAGGCTTTAACCAAAAGGTAGAAATAGAGTTACTTCAATCTCACATAACCAAGAACAATTTAAGATAGTCACAGAAATATAAGAAAGCGTTGTAGAGAGGCTGTAGGGGCCAATGGCAGTGTTTGACCCCTTATAGGTGGTAGCCACTTTTTCTTTTATTGGAAAACTATTTTTCTCTCTTTTTTCATATCAAGAATAATATTAGATCTTCGAAAATGAAAATGGTGCTAAGAGCTTATGTAGAGCTTAGAAAAATATTAACCTTAGTAAGGATCTTAAGGGTTTTATATCTAAGGTTTTTTTTATAACCACACTTAGCCAAAAAGCTTTAATAATGTATTTATATACATTTAATATTATGTTAGGGTTGACTAATAGGTCAACCATGCTCATTTAAGACAAGCTCAATAGATGGCACCACTTTAGTGGGTTTTTTTAAGTCCAAGAAAAGCTATTTTAATGAATCTGCCTAAAATGGGGCCCAGTTATTAACCAATTAATATCGAAGCTTGGTATTACACTAATATGGGCCATACTCATATGCCTAGCCTTTTATTAAGTCCTAAAAAGATTAGTTCAAAACCTAGCCCATTTAACTTAATAATTAAAGCTTTTGGTCAACCCTTATTTACACTTAGAAAATTTTAATTCTCAATTAACTCTCCATCCCAAGTAAAACAATTTTACTTTATGTAAATATAATTAAATAATTATCAAATAATTTTTGGCCCAAAAACCAAGATAGCCTTCTTATATTATTTATAGTTGACATTATCTTATAAGACTCTCTTATCTTTATGGCCATATTAAGACATCTCTAATTAGATTTCATAAATCTAATTTATGGCTTAAATAATTCTTAATTGAACTAATTCAATTAAATTTTTCTCATTATACTTTTTGTTTAATTAAGTTGTACTTAATTAAATCTTGGATTTAATCTAACAATTCCATTTTATTTTGTGTGACACATTAGGTTCCCAACATGTTGGTAACAAACATAATTAATCTTCTTAACTACATTCATTAATTAAGAGTAGGATCTAGCAAACCATTATGACCACCCAATTGTTAAAGATCAAAAGTGATCTCATTGAACCCTTTTAGTAACCAATCTATCAATGTAATATGATCTTTTCACCATATAACTCAAAATGAGTATAAGCATGGTGTAGTGTCTACTCGTGCTTCAATTCATATTAGATCTTACAACTCTCTGGTTAACAATCATCAATTTATAAGGAACAATTCCTCATAATTCACTATGCTTTAGCTGGAGACTTTAATCTAATTAACCATAATTAAGATCATTCAGGATATGTCTCCAATATCGCTGGAGTGGTGAATCCTTTTTGGATCACTCATCCATCTACCATATGTTTCATGCAATACCGAAACCACTTTTTTTTTGGCACCCTTCCTTATGGACTTTTGCATGATAATATCTCAATATGACACTTCCCATACGAGATGACCTGGTATCACAAGTCAAAGGACTAGTTATACGACTAACACATGAGAAGATACTCCATAAACACTTGATTAACTAATACCAAATCGAGTATCATATAGGCTAGGTTCAATGAACATCCTATGCTATCCCAAGTATCATACATATTTCAACCTATAACTTCAGTTACTTACTTCCTAAGCAAAATGGCATAACAATAGTTGGACTTTGAGCACTGCGAATGCCTTGTTTTGACAATACGATGACCATGAACGTTTTGAGGAACCGAACTTCGATGTATAAGGATCTCATAATTGCAACACTTTGTAATTCCTTTGCAAGTCCTTTTAAGCTCCATAGGCTTTATCCAATTAGTGGTTTCATGATAATCAATTGCCACTAACATAAAGGAAAACCTGCTGCTACTTAACTAGTAATAGGTATACAGTTAATTGACTGTGTATCTTATGTCCCAATCTAATTGGTTCTAGGGCATACAATAACAATATTTGTAAGATATTTTGAAGATACATAGAAGAAAAGAATGCAAGCTTGATCATAAAATGCATAGAGAATGCATGATAGAATATTCCATGAATATGCTAATTAATATAATGAATGCATGATATTGGACTAAGGTAAGGCCAAGTGTAGCCAAAACCATGTGCAAAAAAGAAAGGTCTTTTTTACCACCTAACAAAGAAAGGTTCAACCCTCCCCATTATAAAGACCTAAAGTCTTTATTTTTTTCTAACCTAGTCATCTTACTACAAAAGCAGAAAAAAAAAGCTTTTTAAAAAATTGAAAAAAGAAAATGAAAAGCTAGATAGGTATATTTTTTTTATTTTTTTTCCTTTTAATTGATTTTTCATGTTATCCTATGATTAATATGCTTCCATCATTTTGTTCTTAAATAGATTTCAAAGAAAATGTGGTCATTTACTCATGCATTCTCACATTTTTATGCATTTTTCTTTTATGCAATTAATATATGCAGATGAGCTTAATAACTCCTTGATGAAAATTTAAAGTTGTGAGATCTCCATGTCATCTTTACATATTCGATCATGCTACTTTATCATGTTCTCATATATTTTCTTACCTTATCTTATTCCATAGGGATGCTTACAACATGTTTGGTCATTGGATGATGAAAATATAAAGTTGTGAGAATGGTCATTCATTTTGTTGTTTTTGACCATAATGGTTCTATAGGATGCTGGTGTGCTTGCTTTCTTCTTTTAGGAAGTTGATGATGTTTACTTCATGGTTGATCTATTGTTAATTGGTTTGTCATGAAAATGAGATGGCCATGTTGCATAGAGTGTTCCGAAAAAGTGTTCTTGTGCCATGGTTTCATGCATTTCTTTTTTCCTTTAGTGACATGTATTTAGTTTGTTACATTTGCATGCTTGCTTTTTAAACTAAGCATGGTGCAAGGCCTTAGCATTTTATGGCTTTAAATGCTTTAAGTGATTTTGGTGAGTTGAGCCTCAAGCTCAAGTGACCCCCAAGGGACTAGACATCCTTGGTTAACAAAATGGCTTTTCAAAACCTCTCTAAGAATGGATCAAAGTTGGTTTAACTAATAAGCCAACTTTGTCCATTGTTTTTGCCACTTCTTTACCACTTAGAATTAGGCTATATTGAACTATATTCATCCTTAAATACTTGCTAATTTTAGACCATATTATAAAGATTAAAAGCCTTAGTAAATTGGTTACAGAGTTTAAGTATGTGTGATCTTATGAATGAACCATCTAAAGTTCCATTTAGAAACTTGTAAGCGCACTTTAGGCACTGTTTTTAGGGGTTGCCAAAGCCATGTTGAATAGGCATTACATTGCCTCTCAAATAGCATATTAACTTAAATTCAAGTTAAAGTTGAATATTTAAAGGTGGAATACTCAAATGCTCCTTATTTTGCATAAGATGGCTAAGCATAAGGTTACTCTTTTGGACATTCAAACGCCTAATCAGAAGAGGCTTGAATTTGATTATGGCAACATCATTTCAATATCTTCAATAAGGCATTAGGAATGCTCTTTTGCATGGTAGAGACTTCCTAGGATGAAGCATCACACTCTAAAAATAGGGCATTCCAATGTCGTAAATCTGAAATTTTAATCCATCGATTTCTAGCTTGAGTTTATTGTTTGTATAGCTTTAGTCCATCATCCTTTTGGTTTTTTAACCTTAGATAGGACCTTTAAATGAGGTAAGGATGCCATAAGACCAACCCAAAGGCCTTGCATTAGATCACCAGAATAATCCACAAAATAAAAAATAGTAGTTTCCATGTTTTGGCCTTTATCGACTTACGACAAGGTCTATAAAAAATATTTCAACCTATCAAATGAATTTTAAAAATTTCAGTAGTTCTAGGTTTAAAGGTTTGAAGTTATCTTTCCAATAGCACAAACCTTGTATTATCTTTAGTTCATTTAGGCCTTCAACTAACCTTAGTTTTGTCACTAAGTCAGCCTGTCCCTACTTTCCAAGGCAAATAGGTCTGATTGCAGTTAATTGCCATAAGTTTTGCTTTTTTCAAGTCTATTTGGATAGGTAATGAACTAGGCTTTTTTCTGCTATTCGAGTCCCCTATGTCTCACAACTAGACTTGGTTGCATTAACATTTTGATCTACAATTTAAATTTCTGGGCAAGTCATAAGCTCCAAAATAGAAGTTCATTAACTCTCTAATGATGTATCATTTGCATTTTTTGGAGTCCGTTTAAGTAGGGAATGAACTAAGAAGTCATAAAATGGACAAGTTATCTCTTATTTCCAATCAAGGCTGCCACTTACGGTTATATAGCTCTTTCAAGATAGTTAGATAACTTAGATTTTAGGAGTTGCTTGCACAACTTTAAAAATGTCTACAGGCATTCGAATGCCTAATCATTGGTCACTAATGGTTCATTTCATTCACATTTTTTCTCAAAAAATTGATTTAAGTTCAGTTTTTAAATCTTCTATTGGATTTCAGCCACTCTTTTCACCTCCCTTCAAAGAATTATCGAAATAATATCCTTTAAAAATAAATTTATTTTTTAGTGGATTTTTAAATGCTTTTTTTATAATTTCCTAAAAGGTCAATTTTCCTTTCATTTTTGAATTTTGTTCGAATTTTCTTTAAGATATCGTAGCTGTCACACTTAGTGTCTAAACTAGACTCTAATCGTGTCTGGTTACTCTTTTCAGCATCCAAGACCTAATGAGATACATGTCATTGAAGTCCTTGATAATTCCATAAAATAAAGTTATTTAGTCTCATTATGTATATTAAATTAGCTAAGTCTTATATATTTTCATTTATGTTTTATTTATTTAGTATTATTTTATTTGGTTTTTAAATAATTTGAGTTGTTTTTAATTTATTATTATTTACATTTCTTATATTTCAATTTCTTAATTATTTAAATGCTTTTCATATTTTTTGTAGGTCAAAACCTGAAAGAGTTTTAAAAAGTGCAACAACTTAATTAAGAAGTAAGTGGACTCGATTAAGTAAAGTGATTAAGTTTGGCAATTTCTAAAAATAATATATTCAAGCTACTTAGAAAACAAGTCTCTCTACTCTAGGTTTTGGCTATATATAGGACTCTTAGGATTAGACTTAATACATATCCCAGATACTCTATAGTTTTATTTTTCTCTAGTTTTCTTAAGAGAAAAAAAACCATCAAAGATTTTGCAAATCAAAAAAGGATTGGAGAAGCTTGAAGACTGAGACCTGACAATTCTTAGTTTTCTCTTTCCTTTAATCTTTTTATCTTTGTTGTAGCGTTTATGATGGTAAAACTCTAGTGTTTTATTTTTTATTTAATCAATATGGACTAATTTTATTTTTCTAGGGTTACAGTGAAACTCAACATGTAGTTTTGATTATTTCTTTTCTTGAGTTAATGATATCTGAGTTGTTTGTTCAGTCTTCTTTCTGATGTTTCTAATTTATTGGCCATGAAATAGATTGATTTGGTAACTTTAATAAACTTGGAAAAAGAAATTTTGTGTTTAGACCTGGATTGAATGACATATGCTTAATATTCATTTATTATGATGAATTGATCTACAAGTTAGACAGTAATATACAAGCATGTCATATGTAACCAAATTAAAGTCTAAGCTTAATGAGTTTCTTTTAATTCAATTTGTATAGGAATATAGTAAACTAGTTAAGAGAGATATTTTTATAAGACCATCAAAAAGTACTTATAAATAAATTAAAACTCTAGGTTAATAACTCATTATCATTAATCAAGTTAATAGGGTAAAACATATTCAAATAAAGTATTGGGGGAAGTTGTAATCTTGGGCTTTTATTATTGATTAAGTAAATGCCATCTAACTTCTTTATTTTGTTATTTAGTTAATTTTAGTTTCATTTAAATTTTACTTTACAATCTTTTAATTGGTTGTTGGATAAGATAAAATTGTTTTAATTTTAGTAGTTAGCAAAATTTAGTTCAATTATTCATAGGAACGATACTCTACTCATCTCTATATTACTTGTTTACAATACGTGCACGTGCATGAAAATCCGACAACAATTCTATTTTCTATTAGTTCGTTTATTTAAGTATTTGTTAATTTAAATTAGTATGCTTATGTTTTCTTATTTAAATATGGCTGCCATTGAATTATTATTTCTCACAATTATGCCATGTATGAATTAATTAGGTTGAAATCCATTTCACTCTAAAATATGGCAATGTTTTCAAGTCAAGGTTATTCTTGGATCTTTTGTCATTCTATAAGGGAAGATTTATGAAGTGACCTTAACTCGAGAATATCCTTTTCAAATTACCGTTTGAAAAACGTTTTTACTGAAAATTCCTATATCACATCAAGATAATATCTCAAGAAATATGAAAAATTCGAACCTTTCTAATAAAAATCATTTTTATCTTTTTATTGTAATAATTGTTAACTTCATGCTCGGTTGAATTTTTTTTCATGATTAAATTGCCATTAACATGAACAAGGACTAAAATTTATTTTTATTTTAAAAAAAGGCAATATCTTCAAATTAAGGTTATTTTCAAATTTTTGGCCATGCTATTGGGGAGGATTCCAGAAATGTCTTTAATTTATAAATATCATTTTCAAAATAAATAATTTGAAAATGTTTATGAAAATTACAAACTACTCTATTTCGCCGAGTTATCGGATAGTATAGTAAATTTTGAAATTATATAAATTCTAGATTATCTTCATTAAAAAAATCATCTTAGCATTTTTAAGGGATTACAATTCAATATTGAAACCAAAATCATGAAACTAGGATTTAGGATAACATATGGATGGAAGGAACCAATTTTAGGGCATTGTGGGGTACTAAACCTTTCCCACACAACCAACTCTTAAACTAACATTTTTCTCTGGTGCAGGCTCCTAAAGTCAATCTTTTTAAAATAAATTTTAAAAAGTTTAAAGAACCTAGTTTTAATAGGTATCTAATTACACTTAGCCCAAAAAGATTGATGGCACTCTAATTTCCTAGTTGTTTCTTAATAGCCATTTTGGAATAGTTGAATGAGCAATCCGCTTGATGACTTAACCCCACTCTAAATAAAGACAAAATTTGCTAGCTCTATTATGCTAGATTTGCATCTAGGCATATTATGACACATGTATCATACATTATATCTTTAATTAATGTATTTGAGGCATTTCTTTATCTATAAGTTATAGATAGAGCTCATAAAACATATTAGGCTTGCAAAGGAATTGTAATAAGTTATAATTATAGGATCCATGCTTCTAAATATGCTCTTGATCGATGTATTGTCAAGATAAAATTTTGAAATTATTTAAAGATTGGCACATGTTAAGCTTCAATGCATATGATGCATGCAACGGATCTCATAAATTAAAGTATAAAAATACTTGGGGATAACATATTGGTGCTTGTTATTTGAACAAGCTCACTGAACATGACCCCTTATGCTAGTTCATTTTTTTTGTATCTCACCCAAGTGTTTATAGAAATATTCTCATGTATTAGCTATGTAACTATTCCTTTGACTTGTCACACCAGGTCATCTTCTATTGAGATTCTCATACTTTGATTTCATCATCATCGGGCCTTAAAAAAGGATGCCTACGGTAGGTGGATGAGTTGTATAGAAAGGATTCATCACTCTAAGTGATATTAAGGGACATATCTCATCTGTTTTGGCTAGTATTAACTTATGAAGTCCTTAGCCAAGGAAATATAATGAAGTTAACACAAAGGTTGTAGGACTAACACGGAAAGAGCTAAGAATAGACATTGAACCTTGCTCTTACCTTCTCCAAGATATAGGATGAAAAGATTGAATTGCACTGACATACTTTGCATTAAAAGGCTTGTTAAATTGTATTAACTCTCCTAACATTTGGGTGGCTATAATGAATTGCTAGATGTTTCCCTTAGTCTATAACTATAAATATTCTTAATCGAATAAATTATATTTATTGTTAACAAGTCACACACATCAAGGTAATTCTATGGAATTAAAATGAGATTGGGCTAAATTATGAAGAATGATCATGATCATGGGCCTAATTGAATTGTTTAATTATGTACAATGGTTAAGTGCAATAAGACTATTAGTTGGCTTACATTTAAACCTAGATATAAATGCCATTTATTTATCTATCCCTCCTAATGGTTGTTTAAGGGAGTTATGTCACCACTTATTTGCTCACTCTTTGACGCATACCTCTATCCCTTTGGAAAAAAAAGTTTTCTTAATCCTATTTATCTTGCCTTAGACAATTGATAAGGGAGAAAGGCTTGTGAAATCTAAAATGCTAGCATAATTCCCTAATAAACACAGTCTCAACCTTTTGAAGGATTTCCAAGTCACCCATATGGATAACTATTAGAGGCTAGACGTTTTTTACTAAGGTTTCACCTATCCCTTGGTTGAGGTATGTTTTTTCAGTTTTTTTTTATTCTTGATATGACGGGTTGATTACAAACATGCAATGATCCTTGGAAAGAATTTGATATTGTTTGCTCTATCTTTTTCCATTGCCAACGTTTTTTTAATTTTATTTACTTTTCATTTCTTGTTTATAAGCATGAAAACATAATTCCCAACAAAAGTAAGACCTTTGATTGGATTTCTAATTGAAGTGCAATTTTTTATTTTAAATTTTTTAAGAAGGAAGAAAGAAAA
>JBBYHK010000007.1:664578-675782 GCA_038382065.1 Adansonia grandidieri | reverse complement strand
CTTCATGGTATTGATATTTAAAGCCAAAATCAGCCGTTGGTACTGAAACAAGAGGCCTTGTATCGATACTAGAAAGCATTTTTGCCCAGTTCATGTTGTTTTCACACCCTTACACCATTGAATAGAAAATCAAATTTAAACACCTTTTTGGCATAAAAAATTATTAAAATTCATATCAGGCCTCCGCATTGGATTTATGACTACGCTTTAACAAACTTTTTAGGCCCAAAATGGCTTGAAACTAGGACATTTTGCATGAAAAATGGTTTGTTTAGGGCATACTTGGCTTTTCTCCATGTTGCAGACACTTTCAGCCTCTCTACTCCACCACTCTGCTTGTTACAGCCAATGGAAAAATAGCCAATTGGGTATAGTACCTAGAGCTGTCATATGGTACATGGCCAAAACTCCAAAATACATTTGCTTTTTGCATTTTTTTTGTCTTCATATTCATAAGCCAACTTTGGCACAGTTGAAAGAGGGCTCTCTACACATATTTTCAATAGAAAACACATTTTCATATATTCTTTCAAAATTTCTCAGCCACCAAAAAACCAAAAATCCTCTTATGTTCCTATAGTTTTTTCAAACCACCACCAAAAACCCTCTATTCCACTCATCCTTCCTCTCAAAACCCCCTTCCATCAAGACCATAACTAAAAAGCTCCTTCTTTCCATCACTTTTTTACTAATCAACAACAAAAAGAGAGAAGAAGCTACTGCCTAAGAAAAAAGGTCAAAGTTTGAGGCTTTTTGATATATTTTTCTCCTTACTCTATTTACTTTTCTTATTTTAGCATTTGTATCTTTTTAGTGACCTTTTTCATGTTACCAAGTCCATTGTAAGATTCTTATACATTATTATGGCCTTGGTTGCAGTAATCTTAGGTTTTGGATGATCTTTGGATGCTTTGATGGCCAAACATGCCATGTTTTATTTTCAGCATCCCAACAGTCCCTATTTATGCATTTCTTGTCTATTTCATCCTTCTTCTCATGTTTAACTCATACTTGAATGCTCAGCATAGCATGTCTTAGGCAAATTCATGCATTTTCTTACAATTAGGTTTCGGAACAAAAATGTCATCTTAAAAATTCCAACATGTTTTTTCTTCTTTAAACATGTTCATATCATTTTTCATAGCATAATTCTTAGTGTTATTTATGAAGTTAATATGTCCATGTATGCTTTATACTTTTTTCCTTGCATTTTTTCCATCTTTTCCTTACCAAAATGTAATCATTTTGTTTTAATGTGTCATCTATGTTCATCTTCATGCATGTCATGTTTTGTTTCTAACAAGTTCATCCAAATGTTTGCTCATTGACTGCAAAAATCTTATTTTTAAAAAACCCCCGAGTTAAATCTACGTTACCTCCAATAAATGGAGAATAATATAGATTTAATATTTTCACAAAATTGGTCCTCCAATCTTGGGAATAAATTAAGATTTATATGTTTGGATTCATGGTCAAATGAAGTTAAAAGTTCTAGTTTCCAAAATAAAAGAGCCTTTTACTTGTTTTAAAATGTTTAGTCATTGATCTAGAGCTTAATGCCCTAATTGGTGACATGGTCAATGAACTGTTTTATTGTCCCTAACTACTGTGAGATTGTATAAATGAGCTTGTGAAGTCCATGTCACCATTCTTGTCTGTCACAAATGTTCAAACATCCATAGCTTGAGTTTAGTCCTAAGAAACCCAAAAATACCAAAAACTACCATGTTTTTCTCTAGCAGCACTATGCTAACCACTTAAAAATCATTTTCAAGCCCAAACTTATTTCTATGGAATTTTCCAATATATTTCTTGAAAATGCATCAAATTACCATTTCAAAGATGTCTTGTTTACACTCGGATCATTTTGGATAAAGGAGTTAGATTTTTAGAACCTTTGCTATTTAGAACCATCGGAATCAGCGATTTGCATTCTATTTGGATCATTTTAGCCCAACAAATCCTTTTTATGAATTTATAAAATATTTTTTGCCAAAAATTTTATGAAATTCCCTTTCTAAAAAGGTATCATTTACAATTTAATGATCTCAAATGTGTTTAGGGCGATTTTTCAAATCTTGTTACACCCTTTCCCCTACACATGCTGGTGGTACTAAAACCAACCTAAATTCAAAAGTTAAGTCCACCTAGAAAGCAATTTTTTTGAATTGTTGAAATATTTTTATGCTAATCCTCACTGAGTCGCCTTTCCAACGATACCTTATTTATCCTCAGAAGCTTTTGGATGAGCTTGAAATAAATTTAAAAAGGGAGACATCATGGTTTTATCCCCTATTTTTGGAACTAATTAACCCAATTTCCCAAACCACCTTTATCGAGATGTTCAAACATCTTGAAGTGCATCCAATTGATTCTCTATGGAGTCATACTACAATACAAGCCTCTTAGGGTCGGATCAAGGCTAAAACAAAATTTTAAATTTTACTCAAATCCTTAGTTTTAATATTTAAATTACCTTTTCACTAAAACATCCCTTTTTCTCATTAGATATAAAAATCTTCATCATTAGGAATACTCCAACCCTATACTCCAACCTTGCTTTTTATTTAAAATATGAATTTTCTTTCTCTCGAACCTCTCAAGGCTTTAATCAGAGTTCATTTTTAAACATATCCAAAATCTTCACTACTAGAGATACTTCAACCTCACCTTCCAAGGGGATACTCCAACCCCACTTTTCACCCAAGAATTTGAATTTTCTCTCTCCCAGGCTTTTTCTATTCTATTAATCACAACCTTTTATTGTACATGCCAAAAATTTTTATGATTGGGGATACTCTAACCTTACCTTTCGAAAGGATACTCCAACCGTGTTTTTCAAATTTCACTCAAAATCTAAGTTTTCTCTCTCAGACATCCCCAGGCTTTCAATTAAAACTTCTTTTTTTTTTTTACAACTTAAGCGAACACTGAGTCTAAATGCGTCCCAAAATTGTTATCATAGTTATTCTTCAAAAATCAAAGACAATTACGAGATACATTCCAATTGTCCCTCCTTCCTATGCTTTTATGTGTTTTTTTTATGCCATATTATTGTACTTTTTTTTCATCTTACTAACATGTTTCCTTTTATGATCCCCATTTGCACTCATCTTTCCAAATCATATTTGAATACTATAAGGCACTGTTTTGTGTCATTATCTCTCTAGTGCTTAAAACAAAATATCTAATTTTCAAATCTACATTCGGAAATCAGTTTCCTCAAAAATCCCTATATTTCCAACATCTACGGGATGCATATACGATTTAAATTTTGTTTTGAAACTTAGATTTACAATTTTACATAAAATTCATGCATTTGGGGATTATATCAAAATAATGAGAAAATTTAATTGATTAAATCAAAACCAAAGTTAAACATGGGTAGCGAGTACCAATTTTGGGCATTATGAGGGTGAAAATCCTTCCCCACTTACAACTAACCTTTGAGCCCAACCAACGAATCTTTAGACCCTATAAATCGTGAAATCAATGTTTTGAGTTTCATAACCTAGAATATTGTTTTCAATAGGCATCCAATCATGCCTAGCCTGAAATGATCAATAGCGACTCCAAATCTTTGGCCACTTCGTAATGACCATCTAAAACTGATTAGATGAGTGATTTGGTCGATAGTCCTTCCCCTTTCTTTCATCATATCATGCCAAATTCAAATCTCGATCAAGGGATAATCCAAAGGCAATTCCTAATAATTCCTTTTAAGTTGTGCATATCACCATTCTAAGCGATTCAAGTGGTGTTGTACTCGTGTAAGAGGCATGTCGTGATAAAGGACAAATACTTTTAATTGCATGATTAAATTAGGTTTCCAAAATTAACATTTTTGAAATTAAAATTAAAGTAACTTATTTAATTAAACAATTTAAGAAAACAAGTTTCCAACTTTTAATTCTTTTAAAACATGTATATTTTAAAAAAAAATTGTTGAGCTGAAACTTTTTTGTTATTCCTAACTTTTAGAAACATTGTCCATTAGATAACTCTTATCTAATCCCACTCAAATTCATCCCAAAATTTAAGGAAACAAATCCCTTATTTTTAGTAATTTTATTCCCATTAGAAATCAAGTTCCAAAAGAAGTAGGACTTTAGTATGTTGGGTCCCTCGTATCGGCAATCTCTTGGGCCATGCCAATAGCATTTGATTACCATCTTTGGATGATATCAATGTGCTGTTTTAGATGCTGGAAGAACTCATTAGATGCTTCCATAGGTCACTTCATGGCAGCAACCAAGATGGCAATAAGTTTCTCACCTAACCACATGGTTTCAAGCAAATCAGGTGCGATCATTGCCTTGCTGTAAATTCAAGCCATTAAAAATATGACATCATCTTTGAAGGATTTTAAAAACTACTCTTTAGGTTCTAGAAAATCCATTTAGATGCTGCTAAAGTTTGAACCAAGGCAGCAAACATGATGACAACAAATTTCCACCTAAATCACCTATATCGCATGAAAGACCTTATTTAGGGTGTGGCATCTTGATGCCATAATTTTCAGCAACCAAGATCCATTCAAGAATCATGTATTCTTAATTAACTTGCTGTCTTAAGATGCAACAAACCTATGGAACTTTTTCATAAAGATTTCAAGGTGCATTAGGAGCAAGCAACCATCCAAAGTTACCAAACAAATTCAAGATATGCAATTTCACCATAATCATTCAAGATTACGTTTCTTTGTATTAAAACAAATTTAAATAATTTAAAATTATTTTTTATGAATATCATATTAAAAAAATTAGATCACAAAAATCAATTTTTACAACAAAGAAACCGTAAAAAAAATCATAGTGCAAATCATAAAGCATGTCCTATAAGTCTTTAGGTTTCAATGGTTCAATGTGTATTCAATCCAAATCAATAAAAACCAATTTTTATTAATTGTTAAACAATTTAATAATGATTAATACGCCTTTTAAGCATGCTTTCTAGAGTTAAAAAAATATTATACAAACTCTAAGGCCTAAAACTCATATATCTATACATGTGACATCCGAATGTCATTTACCCTGATTTAGACTATACCAACAACACGTAATCCATAACCTAATAGCTCTGATACCACTCATGGGAAACTAATTCCCTATAAAGTCCAACATTATGCATAAATGACATTTAAAAACTCATAAATTATTAACATATACACAACAAAAACATGCAAACATACAAAAGCAGGACTTTCTTATGGATCTCTTATGGAGGGTTTTACATGTGTTAAACAGATCTAAATTAAATCAATCATAAGATCAGTGATCATATAACTCAAAGATATGATGATCTTAAGCTATTTGCAGATTCGTAAGATCCCTTGTGCTAGGCACTAAGCTTCTTGAAAGGAGATCTAAAATCATGAGCAGTTTAAATGTCCTACCTCTAATGGTGATCCACACTAACAATAGTCGAAAACGTATCTAGGTGCAGTAGTTCTCTAGTGCTAGCCAAAAGGCCTCTTAAGCTTCAACCAAAAGATAATTTGCTAATAAGTATAGATTTGATGTGATCCAAGAACGTTTCTCTTATTGTGCCAAAGAGGATAAGAAACAACCTCATAGGGAAATAGATGTTTCTTGCAAATGCTAATAAATGAATCCAAAAGTCATAATTCTTTACCATAATTGATTCCACTAAGATGGAAAACTAATTTTCTACCATCATGATCAAAAACTTTTGAGATCACTTAGTATGTGAATTACTGCAAAGAGGCTTTAAGAAAGCTAAGGTTTAGCGTAACAAGCTTTTAGAAAGGCATAGGGTTCTTTCCCCAGGGTTTTCTAATAGCCAACATACTCCTAAAAAGACTTAGTGTTGTATATATAAGCCCTTTGGATTAGGCTTAGTTGTTTAATGAATGAACCAAACCCATTAACACAAGCCCTACAAGTGGTGCCAACTTAGAGCGTTTCTTGAAGCCTAATTAAAACTATTTTAATTAGCTTATCTAAGATTGGGCTCAAACAGTAACATATTAATATTTTAGCCCATTAACACATCAATCAAAGGCTATACCATGCACCTAACCCATTAACAAGCCCAATATGGAGTAGTTCACAAGTAAACTCCATTAACTTAATAATTAGGGCTTTTGGCCTAACCCCTAATTTACATATTTGATAATTTAAATCCTAATTAAATTTTCTAACCCAAGTAAAACAATTTTTACTTCATATAAATAATATTAAATAATTAAGTACATAATTATCAAATAATTTATTTAATTTTTAAAAATACAATTATTTGGACTTATTTAATATTATCCTTAAAATCATGTCTACAAATAAACATTATCCCGATAAGGCATTCATATCTTTATTGCCTTATTAAGACATCTCTGATTGGATTTCACAAATCTAATTTATTTCTTAAACTATTATTAATTGAGCTTATTCAATTAAGTCCTCTTCAATTCATATTTTTTTTAATTAAGTCTAACTTAATTAAATATTAGATTCACTCCAACAATTCTATCTTAATGTGTATGACTCATTAGGTTCCCAACATGTTGGCAATGAATACAAATAGTATAGCACACAACATACTATTTATAGACATAAATCATGAGTGCGGTCTAGCAACCCATCATGACCACCCAAATGTTGATAAAAGTAAGTGTGACTTCTTCAAAACCTTTCAGTAACCAACCTACCAATGCAAAATGGTCCCTTCACCTGATATAGCAAATAAAAGATAAGCATGGTGTAGTGTCTACTCAAACCTCTATCCATGTTAGATTTTGAGACTAATAGTTAATGATCATGAATCCATGAAGAACTATTCCTCACAATTTATTATGCTCTAGCTAAAGAGTATAATCCAATTAACCATAGTCAAGATCACTTGAGATATATCTCTAATGTCACTCGGAGTAGTGAGTCCTTTCTTGATCACTCATCCATTCTCCACATGCTTAATGTCATACCTAACATACCCTACCTTAAGTATCCATCCATTATGGACCCATTTCAGATAAATCTAAGTATGACATTCCATAAAAAAGATGACCTAGTATCTCAAAGTCTAAGGACTATTATACATGATTGGCACATGAGAACATTTTCCATAAACATTATACAATATGGAATTCTCATTCAGGCCATGATCTATAAACTTGTTTCCACAAAATAAGCACCCATATGCTTTCCTTAACTACCTCATAGACTTCAACTTCTATGAGATTAAAGAGTTGCATGCATCCAATGCATAAAGGATTAGCATTTACTAGTCTTTATGCACTGCCAATGCCCTATCTTGACAATACAATGACTAGGAATATTTTTAGAAACATGGCTTTTATACATAAGGATCTTATCATCATAATCTTTGCAAGGCCGTTGTGCTTCGAAGACTTCAGCCAATTAGTGTTTGTAGGAGTGTCAATCATGCCACTAACATGAAGGAAAACCTATGTTACTTCAATTATATATTATTTGACTATGTATCTCATGTCCCAATCCTATTGGTTCGAGGGCTACACCAACAGCCTACCCTGCTTGCCTTTTATTCTAGTCTCTTCCAATGTGTGCTTGACATAATGAACTTATTAATGTTAAAATTAACAGAGAAGCTGCCGAAATGAACCAAAGCTTTCATTAATAATTTTAAAAAATAAAAAAGAAACATTAAACAGTGAAAAAAAACATACATCAACCAAGAATCACAACACAAAAAGTTGTGTTTGTAAGTTTTTCTTTTTTTAAGTTTTTTCCTTCAAATTGTATTTATATATTTTGTGATTATGCATTTAACAAGGATCTCTTAATTTGTAATTTCGATTTAATTTCAGTTGTCACTTTCTTTTATGGACTTCGGATTAAGTGAAAAACAAATAAAAGAAAAAAATTTGTGTTTGGATGTAAAGATGGAAAACGTTATTTTTGAAGAATTAGAAATAGAAATTTTGTTTTTTATTTTTTTTATTTTTTTGCCTCGCCATTGTATTCATTATGTCCGGATCAATTTTACTTTTAGCTACTAGATAATTTCGAACAAAATCACATTTATTTAATTAGTTAGTTATTACTGGCATCTTTACTTATTATAGTAATAAAATTTAAAATAAAAATTAAATAAAAGAACATTAGAATAAAAAATTAGTCACCTAAATTACCCCAATTGTTTGATTTTTTCTTTTTTTTTTAACTCGAATTATGCATATTTATAATTTCTCACATTTAACATTATTTTGTTGGAAGGTGAGATTGCTTAACTACTTACAAATAACATGATATAATAAATAAAATTCAATCAATAATGAAAATTTTATTGAAAGACAAAAAAAAATAAATAAATAAATAAAGAAGAAGAAGTCTTATAAAAATGTCAACTTATTTTTAAAAAAAATAATTAAAAATCATGTTACCTATCCATCAATTTGATCTCAAAAATTTTTGAACCATCTAAGATGACATGTGATCATTTGATAGATTTATGTATAAATTTAATAATTCATAAGTAAATAATTAATATATAAATGTTAACATTACAATCAAACCAATAATTAAATATCAATTGCAAAAAAAACTTTTAACAAAATAATTATACCCATTTAAAAACGGAAGGTTAATAAAAAACGGAAACATATATACTCGAGCGGAGAGGCAGTTTGGGCCCTCTAAAGGAAATTATGACCGTTGTCCACTCCCTCTTCTCTGCTTTACAAAAAGTCATATTTCAACTAAACCCGCCTCTACTTATAACCCACGTGTCAATATGAATATTTCTTGAAATCAGCTCTCTACGTGGCATTCATTTTATGGCTTCACTTCACCTATCCAGAAGAAACGTTCTAGTACTGTCTGCGTTGGATTCTTGCCTGATTGAACGATGTGCACTTTTTAAATTTTAAAATATTAGCTTTCTAGCCGTTGAAACTCGGCCCCCTTCTGTCTCTTTCTGTTTGCCACAACACAAGGAAGCTCATTCTTTGGTTTAATCATTATCAAACGTTAGATTTTGAAATCCAAATCATCATCAATTTTATTTTCAATTTTCGTTTTTTTCTCCAAATCCATATCAAACTTAACATCTGGATCTTTTCTAGGGTGGAAAATAACAGGAAAAAAAAATCAAAGAATGAAGAGTGTGAAAGTAAAGCTCTTGAAGAAGCTGAAATCAATCAAACCAGTTGGTTACCTAAAGCCAGATAGGGTTCTTCAAGTGTTGGCAATCGATGGGTTTATTGATTCTTATCCGAAGACACCGAATCCCAAGGAACAACCCAAGTTGTTCTGCAAAGAACCAGAACAAGAAAAGAATAAAGAGAGCTGTGTAACAGTTGAAGGACAGCCTGAAATCATTGATGTTACAGAGCTAATGAAAGATCTCGAAGCTGACAACAGCGAAGAAGAAATGGATTTGGATAGAGAGGTTCAGGACAAAGAGAATGTTAGGCCAACAATCAAGGCGAACATTGATTCAGTTGTTAAGAAAGAGAATATGAATGTTCCCATGAAACTCGAGACAGAGAACTGTAGGCAGAACGCCCCGTTATCAGAGATCAATGTCTTGTCTTTTCGGAAGCCGGATTTGAATTCATGTACTCTTTTTGACCCTAACCTGCTGGCTGCCTTTGAACAAGCTGTGAAGGAGCATATCAAGATCAGTGAGGAAGAGAGGATAGTAAGAATTGAGCAAGAGAATCTTGAGAAAAGCAGAGAAGGAGCAAAGAAGAAGGCTAGAATTGAGGAACAGAGTCTTGAAAAGAGCGAAAACGAGGCCCCGTATGAAGCTTGCCAGACTGATGAGAATGTTGATGCTGCTGATGATGGTGGTGTTGGTGATCCTCTCTTAGGCTTTGAAGAGAGGTGTCCTGCTGGAGGTGATGGATCCGTCATCCTTTACACAACGACTCTCACAGGAATAAGAAAGACATTCGAGGATTGTAACAGTGTTCGGTTCCTGTTGGAGAGTTTCCGGGTGATTTTCTACGAAAGGGACATATCGATGCATACAGAATACAGGGAAGAGTTGTGGAAGATTTTGGATGGAAAAGTAAAGCCTCCAAGGCTTTTCATTAAAGGGAGATATATCGGTGGAGCTGAAGAGGTTCTTACTTTGCATGAGCAAGGGAAGCTTAAGCAGCTGTTTCAAGGCATTCCTGTGGATACTTCCAGTGGGCCATGTGAAGGCTGTGCTGGAGTTAGGTTCGTGCTTTGTTTCCTCTGCAATGGCAGTCATAGGATCATTGCCGATGATGGGTTTTCGAGTAAATGCCTGCAGTGCAATGAGAATGGTTTGATTATTTGCCCCCTTTGCTGCTGAACAACTGTGTTCTTTGCTTGTCTTTCTCTTGATTCTTCTACTTCTTTTTGGGTGTTTTTATAATCATTGGTTTCCGATTCCTTTGTTATCTTTTGAACAGAAGATGGAAATTGCCAGATACTGACGTAAAATTAATTATAATATATTGAAGTAATGTATCATGCTTTTGAAGCTTTTCTTGAGCCTTCATCTATGGTTTGTTGATTAAAAGATGCGATTTCAATTGAACAACACTGACAAGTTGTATTCATGAAGTTGTTGAATCTCTAACGAAATATGGGATTCAATAGTTTGAGATGGCTTTCGGCACCTTCATTTACTCCCAGACCATATTTGATCCTTGTTTCAGCATCTTACATTTCAAATTTCATGCAACTCTTCAGTTCCGAGTTTGTTCAATGTAAATTTTGCAGAAGGTCCGCAAAACATTGCTGTAAAATGGCAGCGTAAGATGTGATGGTTAAGAAAATAATATTATAAACAATAATATTATAAATAATATTTACGGAAAAGTTACTGATTAAAATTTTGAAAATTTTAAAGGGGCGAGTTTAGTTTATTGAATACCTTTATGATAATGCGGTGATAATTTTTAAAATTACTTTTACTAAATAAAATATAAATTTTATTAATTTTAATATTTTGTAATGATATTTATTATTAATAAACATGTGCACTAAATGCCTAAAAAATAATATTTTTACAAACATTATTAGTAATTTCTAAAATTATTTCTATCAATTTAATGCAAATAAAATATATTTATTTCTATTAATTTTATTAGGAAAATTGATTTGAGAAACATGAAAAATATTATTAGTTTAATATTTGTACTAAATATTTATAAGCCATTGACATAATGCATTTGTACTAAAATTTTGAAATTAATACTTCTTGCTTTTTACATCTTATAATACTCTTCC
>JBBYHK010000007.1:590623-641196 GCA_038382065.1 Adansonia grandidieri | reverse complement strand
GAGAAAAGCGGTGTCCTCTACGCAAAGCAATTTAACATTTATTAAAACGCAATCTTTTAATAAGTTTTAACACAATCAAAGTCTCCTTCAAAATTATTAATTTATATCCTTATTTTTTATGTCCTACAAATAGAAAGTTCGTTTCCCAACGATCGGAATCTTATCTTCTTCTATATTTACTTGGCGTATTATCACACATGTATTTATGCAAAATCTTCTTCCCCGACTCCATCCAAAATCCTCCACCAGATCGGCATCTTCATCTCTTCGCAGATCCGAAAGTTTCTCCATAATTTCGCTTTGCTGTTATATTTAGCCATATATTATCTCTGGCGGAATTATCTGGTTTTTTTTTTTTCGGGTTTTCCGGAATTTTCCTTTTACTTTTCACTGGTTTGGTTGAAGTTGTGAATTTGGGATTAAAGTCATCTTAGAGGATTTTTGGGTTTCGGTTAGATTCTTGTAGGATAAGGAAAACCGAGCTGATTTTTTTATTCTTGTGTGGTGGTGGGAATTAGACTTCTGGGTTTTGTTTGATTGTTTATTTTAGATATTAAGAGAATTGGGTTCTTGTTGTCAGAGTTGAGGGGTTCTTTGACTTGTTTTGTAGATACCCAGAAATTTGTTGGAATTGAGAAGTATGAGGTTGGAAACTATTAGTTTTATCCGTTTCTTGCCATATACTATGTTCAAATAGAATTGTCTTTATTCTCCTTTTGTTTTTTCAATTCGGATATCTCATTCTGCTAATTTTCTATAGATTTTAGGAAAAGCTGTCGTCTTTTTCTCTTTCCGTTTTATGCTATACAGAAGAGGATAGCTAAAGCTTTAAGTATATATGCAATGGCAGGAGATGAATAGGCTTATAGGATCAGTTTCTCATTGATCTTCAGTCATACTGAATTCAAGTTTGTGAACAAATCGATTAGGATCATTTTCTCTTTTCTTTGTTCTTTGGTGCAAAACAAAGCCAAAACAGTCTGCATTCATCATTTTTGTCTTATTTCTTCATTCAATTTTTGAAAATTTGTTGCCCGTTGACCACCTACATTATCCTAGGTCAACATTCTCGGTTTCCTTATTTGTTGTCCACTCTTAGTTCTTGGCTGTTAGCAATTAGCAAAACATCCCAACTCAGAAAATTTTCATTGTAAACTAGCTATGGATATAAGCAATGAGGCCAGTGTTGATTCATTTTCGATTGGTCCATCAACAATCATTGGTCGGACAATTGCTTTTAGGATCCTGTTCTGTAAATCAATGTCCCATTTCAGGCATAAAATCTTTCATGTTTTGTTGCATTGCATCTATAGATGTAAGAACTTCATTGCACCCGTGATATCATGGTTGCATCCCCGAAATCCTCAAGGGATATTGGCATTGGTGACAATTATTGCTTTTTTGTTGAAACGATACACAAATGTAAAATTGAGGGCTGAAATGGCTTACAGAAGGAAATTTTGGAGAAATATGATGAGAACTGCATTGACATATGAAGAGTGGGCGCATGCTGCTAAGATGCTTGATAAAGAGACACCAAAGATGAATGAATCGGATCTTTATGATGAGGAACTTGTGAGAAACAAGCTTCAGGAGCTTCGGCACCGTCGCCAAGATGGATCTCTTAGAGATATAATCTTTTGCATGAGAGCTGATCTTATCAGAAATCTCGGTAATATGTGTAATCCTGAGCTTCATAAAGGTAGGCTTCAAGTGCCTAAACTCATTAAGGATTACATTGATGAGGTCTCAACTCAGCTGAGAATGGTTTGTGATTCTGATTCAGAGGAGCTCTCCTTGGAAGAGAGGCTTGCTTTTATGCATGAAACAAGGCATGCATTTGGTAGAACTGCTTTGCTTTTAAGTGGGGGTGCTTCCCTTGGAGCATTTCATCTTGGCGTAGTTAAAACACTAGTAGAGCATAAGCTTTTACCCAGGATAATTGCTGGTTCTAGTGTAGGATCCATTATGTGTGCTATTGTTGGCACCAGGTCATGGCCTGAGCTGCAAAGTTTCTTTGAGGACTCTTGGCGCTCATTGCAGTTTTATGATCAGCTGGGTGGAATTTATGCAGTTGTTAGGAGGGTCATGAGACAAGGGGCTGTTCATGAGATCAGGTACTTACAATGGATGTTGAGACACCTCACAAGTAATCTTACATTTCAAGAAGCTTATGATATGACTGGCCGAATTCTTGGGATAACAGTTTGCTCTCCAAGGAAGCATGAGCCACCTAGATGCCTTAATTACTTGACTTCGCCTCATGTTGTCATATGGAGTGCAGTAAGCGCTTCTTGTGCCTTTCCTGGCCTTTTTGAAGCCCAGGAGCTAATGGCAAAAGATAGGAGTGGAGAACTTGTTCCTTACCATCCGCCCTTTAATTTGGGTCCTGAGGAGGGTTCTAGTACATCTGCACGTCGATGGAGGGATGGCAGCTTGGAGAGTGATTTACCTATGATGCAACTGAAGGAGCTGTTCAATGTCAATCATTTCATTGTGAGTCAGGCGAACCCTCATATCACACCATGGTTGAGGTTGAAGGAGTTTGTGAGAGCCTTTGGTGGTAACTTCGCTGCAAAGGTATGTGTATATTGGTTAAAATTTAAGCAAGAAAGAATCCTTTTATCTTGGTTTATGTCTTTACTCATTATCTTGCATATATTTATTCTCTACCTGTTTCTTTTATATATATATATATATATATATATATCTGTTTGTTTTATAAGCCAAAGTTGACTGTATTATACATGTCAGCGTCGAGGCATGAGTGTGTTTTTGGGTCATGCGTTTAGGGATATTCATTGATTTGCATGCAGTAGCAGGGAAAATATCCGCTGGAATTTGAGTTGTGGTTAATGAACTTGACCTCCTTAATAATTTGAGTAAAATCCATCCATATCCTTACATGTTCTTATGTGTTTTTGCATATATCTTACAGAATAATATGGTCTACAAGGTAGCATAAAACCATTTCTATAAACAAATTTTGGTGTTTGGTTGGGACAACTAAGTGACTTCTCCTTGGTCATCAAAGATCTTTTCTCTTTTCAAAAACTTTAAGAAGTTATGGGCTGCATAGGAAATCAAATCTAGGGCAGAAAAATGAGATATATGATTTATCATTTTCAGCCTCAGTCATCTTCATAAGAATTTAGTTTAGCCTCTGTTTGGCGATGCTTTTGCTATTTGTCCTTTTTTTTTTTTTTTCATTTTTTTTATTTTTGCCTTTCGCTTTCTAGTCTTTTTATTATTATAATTATTTTTAAACAGAAATGTTAATTGTAAATGCGTTAACCAAACAGAGTGTTAATGAAACTAAAATACTTAAAACGAATTATGTAATTAGAAGTGTTTTACCAGGAAATGAGAAACTATAAACATTGTCAAGTTGATGGTGGCCACTACTAATAGCTATGAAAGTCCTCAGCTTGGGTAAGGCCTAGTTTTGGCACTGTTGTTACAGTTGAAAAACATTAAAATGTTACAATAAACATGCTTTTGCAATCTGAGTGTTGGCATTACTGTGAGATGAATTGTCCAAAGGGGACAAGGTGCTGAATGAAGTTGTTTTCATTTAAAATTATATTATTAATGTTGCTTCCATATAATATTTCCCTTCAATGTTATTTTTAGTTTTCAAGAAAAATAATTCTATAAAGAAGTACGTCAATGACTGATCTTACAACTAAAATAGAATTTACATTTTCTAGATAATTATTATCTGTTTATACAAAGAAACAAGGAGAAAAAAAAAAAAAGATAGAAGCCCCAATTTAGCAGCATTTAAAATGGTTGAACGAAATTGAACTGCTGTTGTGCATGGGTCAGAAAATGGTGTTTTTAGTTGCAATTTGAAGATTGTTTGGCCTTGTTTTTATGGTCCAAACAGGCACTCTGGTCCGCACACACAACGGCCAAACAGGTCCAATGCAAAAGGATCTTCACACATTTACATACATGCAGTGGAAGACAACCACAGACATGTACCCTCATAGGACCTAATTATTTATAGAGCAACTAATTCTTTTATATACAGAGTGATATCAGGCAAGTTGTTTAATGTAATGCTGTTCTAATATGCTGCACCAGCGCTGTGGAGTCATTCTTAGAAATTCATTTTGTTTGTAATGCTTTTTTTTTTAGGACAAAATGATATGAATGTACATTATTACATATTATTTCCAAGGTTTTCTGTCATAGAGCTGAAACAAAGAAACTTTTAATAGATTGCTTATGGGTTATTCTTAGACAATGGATTTAAAGATGATATGTTTTGCAATCTTGTTAGTTGTTCTTACAATATTGTTTTATGTTTTCTTATCTTACTATTGGCATGATGAAATGAAATAAACTAATTTTATTGTTTTAAATTGTAGCTTGCTCACCTAACTGAGATGGAGGTAAAACATAGATGTAGTCAGATACTGGAACTGGGCTTTCCTCTTGGGGGAGTTGCCAAGATATTTACTCAAGATTGGGAGGGTGATGTTACTGTTGTTATGCCAGCCACCGTTGCTCAGGTATGTTCAAAATCATTTTAAGGCTTACCTTTGATGACATTCAAATTAAAAATTATGTGTAGCTTGAGCATTGGGATTTAGTGTTATTCAAACCTAGTTTTGTATTTATTTTGAGAAGTGAGTAGAGTAGCTTCAGGTTTTATGTTAACTGTCAGAGTCTATCCATGCAGTTTTTCATATGCACATATTATTCAATTATCTTTGCCATGGTGACTGACTGGCTGTTTTTTTCGTGGTTTTTAACTATAACAGTACTTGAAAATTCTTCAAAACCCTACTCGTCTGGAGCTTCAAAAGGCAGCCAACCAAGGGAGAAGATGCACTTGGGAGAAGCTTTCAGCTATGAAAGCAAACTGCGGCATTGAGCTTGCCCTTGATGAGTGTGTTGCAATTCTTAATCACATGCGTAGGCTTAAAAGGAGTGCTGAGAGAGCTGCCGCTGCTTCTGCTTCTGCTTCCTCTCATGGCCTTGCCAGCACAGCCAGATTTAATGCTTCAAGGAGAATTCCTTCTTGGAATTGCATTGCAAGAGAAAACTCAGCAGGCTCCCTTGAAGAAGATCTTCTTACAGATGTTACTTCATCTTTGCATCATGGAGTAGGTGGTTCCACAGGAATACCACCTTCTGCTAGGAATTTGCGAGCCCATCGCAGTGCACATGATGGAAGTGATAGTGAGTCTGAAGGTGTTGACTTACATTCTTGGACAAGATCTGGTGGGCCATTGATGAGGAGTACTTCTGCAAATTTGTTCATCGATTTTGTCCAAAATCTAGATATTGACGCTGAAGTGAACAAAGGTCTGATGGCTCATCCTAGTTCTCCTGGATTTCAGATAGGAGGGAGGGATCCTTTTAGTCACAGCTCTAGGATGACAACACCAGATAGAGGTTCAGAATATGAGTTTGATCAGAGGGATTTGGGGAACAAATCTGTTAATGGTTTTAGCATTATGGTCACTGAAGGTGATCTCCTGCAGCCTGAAAGGACTCATAATGGGCTTGTGCTCAACGTTGTAAAGAAAGAAGACTTGGCATCGTCATGTGTAAGCCCTGGTTCAGGAAATTGCAGCCCTCAAGTAGCTGAGTGTGTGCAGCTTGATTGTCCAGAGAAGGATGATAGCTCAGCATCTGAATATGGCGATGATGATGTCACTGCAGTAAACTGCCAGAATGAAGTTGCTAATGAAATTCCCACTGGTTACTCTAATGTCCATGATGATGATAATTAGGATGTTGTAGATGGTTAATTTTAAGATTAATATTGCTTCTATGATTCCGTACTTACCAAGTTGGCAGGGCAGAGTTCTTTTCGAGGTAACAAGTTGTCCGAGCTGATGCCATTCCCAGCTTATTATCAAACCCAGGTGTTGCTATTGTGCCCTTTCTCTGTATGGAATCCTTACTAATAACCAATTTCTAGCAGTTGGCAACTTGCACTTAATTACTTTTTTAGCGGCAAATGTTACCATTATTTATTTTTTGCATTTACTTTGGACTTATTGGGTAAAGATTGGTATTGTATGACACATTATCACTATATGTATCTTTGTGCTAAATTTCATCCCATTCCTCCCAACAATTAGAAGGGAAAAAAAAAACTACTTAGCCTGCCCTTTTCATCACAAGTCCTTTTCCTAGCCAGTTACATTCTAATGCTTCCACAATTACTATGTAAATAAATTGATTATTATCTATATTGACTAATGTCAATAATCACAAAACTAATATTTACATCATTTTTACTCAGGCATGTTACTAAGTCATGTTTATTAATTACTTTTTTAATCGGTTCTAGTGCGTAAATACCATGTAACTATTATTTTTTATGTGCAGAGTATTTAAATTTTATAAGTTATTAACATATCCCAACATATCTTATTGTTTGTACTATAGATTCATTATTTTTTAAAATATATTTTGAAGAGATACGTGACAATTCTTTAATCAAATTGGTAGAATCTTAAAGTATATTGATTATGAATTAAAAAAGGTCTAGTTAATATTGCAGTTGTTTTGTCAGTTAGTCAATAAATAATATAACTGGGCCTTTCTAAATCAAAGAAGAATAATTGGGCCACCTTTTCACCATTGAAAAGGTTTTTTCACATTTCACCCCCATAAAAAGATTGTCCCTAAACTACCCTATTAAAGCACATAAGCAATTAGATCATTTGGTTGTTGCATGTTCTTTTAATAAGCAAAGTTTGAATCCCCAATTTTCAATGTGAAAAGTGGAAAGTGGAAACTTCTTGAGTTATTAGAAAAAAATATAATTTTTTTAACCAAAAAATCAATAGCTACTTTGCATTATCTAGCACCTTTGACAATGTCTCATCATTTAACGAAGTTCATAAATTACTTTTCCTAAATTTTAACAAATTCACTCAAGGGTTTCAATTCTCTTAACCTCACAACGTCAAATTCTATGAATAAAGATTTTTACAAATTAGAATACCTCATAAAGGCTTGATGTTTGCCTTCTAGGTTCAATGAGAGCCAAATGGATATGAAAAAAAGTTTAGATACAATTGTTATCAAGAATAATGAAATTGAAGCTATAAGATAATTAATACTCTTGAGTTCTTGAGAAAATAAAGGTGTGCCTTTGTAGTGTTTGTTATCTTTATCTTCAATGGTGTTGGAAACGTTAATTTGTAGCCCAAATGTGTTTAGAGCCTAAGTTAGTAATATTTGTTGAAAACACTTGAAACTAGTTGTCGAAATGTAGTTTGGATAACATGCATCGATCTTTTACCAAGATGATGTTGTACATATTATCAAAAAGAATATTTTTGATAAGGTGTTTTCGATGATTTATAAAGGTTTGAATGCTTATAATTTTCATTTATGTTGGAAAATGAAGTTGGAAAGTAATTTATAAGCCTTTGGAATGAAAATAGCCAAAAGGATGCAAACTCCTTTAAAGAGGATTCTAATAGTAAGTTTAAAATTGTAATTGTTATAATTTTGCATAAAGGATCAAAATACTTAAGGAAAGGTTTCAAATACTTTGCAAGATTATGTATTTTGTATGATTTTCGCTTAAGGGATTAGAATCCTTTAATTGAGGATTTAAATCTCTCATTGAGAAATTCAAAAATTTGTCAGTTGGATATGTTCTTTTATTCTAAAAGATGTGAGTCTTTATCAAAGTCATATCTGATCAATAAAAGGGTATTTCCAACACTTGTTTGAGCTTATAAATACTTCATTTAACATTCATTTTATACATTTTCTAATATCTTTACATCTAGTTCTCTTTAAGAATCATTTATCTTCTTGCATCTATTTTTGGTTCATGGCTCATGTGTATCCAAGAAGAACTTGAAGTGCAATCACATTCTTTTTTGAGTAGGCATTGTGTCCTGAGAATAACATTTCCAAAGAGACCATTTGCACCATAGTGGGGAAACTATTATCCTAAAGAAAGCTTCTAAAAATGCCTTGCTTACAATTTTCTTCATTTCATCTTTTTCTCCATCGTTGTTCTTATTTGATTGCATAGTCTAATTTTCATATATAGTCGATGATCGAACTCTTCAGTATTTTCACTTTAAAGCATGGTTGTAGGTATCGTACTGGTACTGACCATACCAACCGATAGGCATCGATTTTTAACTAAATTCATACTGGTAGCTTCTAGTACCCTTTCGATTTTGGTATTGGTCGTACTGGTAGGTATTCACGTATTTTGGTTGTACCAGCTGAAAATAGTTATACCAACCAGTACATAACTTAAGTTTCTAAAAAAAAGACTAATATTGATTGTAAATTTGATGAATTAGATATAATTACATAAAAATTTGATGAATATTTGACTAAATTACTCCAAAATTTGATGAATATTATATATAATTATTTATAAATTTGACGATCATTAAAAAGTTTTAGCCTTGCTACTTTAATTGACATTTATCTTCTTATATTTAATGATGTTTTTTTAAATATTATATATAATTGATGAGTATCTGATTTATAAAATTTATTTAATTTCATTTATTTTATATATGAAAATATTTTTTATATATAAATTAACAATGTATAAAATTCGATAAAATTCAAATGGTACACCAAAATAAACCGACACTGACACGTACTAGTACTAGAACAAAAGCAGTATGTGCACCATATAGTACTGACTACTTTGCTTTAAAGAGTATTATGTTTAGATAAGGATTGATCTTTTCTCAAAACGAATCAATCGTATCTTTCAAAAAATGAAAATTTTGTATATTTTCAATTGGAAAATAATTTTATTTTTACTAGAATTTATATGGACAAATATTATTCACTTGAAAACTTGTATTTTTAATAAAGGAAATTAATCCGAAATAATTAAATGCATATAGTGAGTTTTCAAAGTCATTTTGAAGTCCAAGAATATTTGTTTTTTTTTTTTTCAAAGTAATTTTTTTGATTTTTTTTTTTTGCTTAGACATGAAAATATATATATATATATATATTTTTTTTTCTTACTTCCAAAATTTGAAAGGTTGAAGAATATGTATATTCTAGGTGCTGCCATAACCTTATTTTCTCCATTTTTGAGTTGCTACCATAAATGGCAATAAAACATAGATCACTTCCGAGCTAGGCATTTGACATGATATGGCTTGGTCCATAGTAGCTAGTGTATGCATTTTGGGATGACAAAAATAATCTATATCCTACCATTTTCATCAAACTCGTAGTTGCAGATCACTCTCTAATTGCTAAACTTCTCGGACAAGGCCAACTATTTGACATCTTTACTCTTGTCTTAACTAGGCAAACAACATATACTTCGTGAAGCCTAACCAATTTGTAGATTTTCTTTTGCTTTAATGGATCAGTGAATCCCCTAGCATACACTAAAATTCTTAATGCAAAGTAGTTGTGGTTGACCCATTGGCCCCACTTTTGTCCGCGAGTAACCTTGGCCTTTCTCTTGCCTTTTTCTTCTGCGCCTACTTAGTTTGAGTAGTAGACTCAAGGTTCTCCTCCTATTCCTCATTATCCTTAACAGATAGTAGCTCTAGGATATTTGGATAGGAACATTCATGGCTACCTTTTCTCTTGCTACCTTGGGTTTCTAGTCTGTGGTTTACTACTAATCTCTTCCCCATGTTTTTCTCTTGTCATCATCAGAAGATAATGCCAACTCAGTGCCTGCTGTTGCCAAACATTCTTGATTCAAAATTTCATTGATCTAAATTGCTATGGAATATCCTTGCACGGTTTGCTCAATCTCTACAATGACTTGGAATTTATTTATTTATTATTTTTGTAGCTATCTTTGATGTCTACTCTTTTCCTAGTTTGCTGGCTCCTTGAGCTTCTTTCCACTCCTCTTTCCCTGCCTTTTCCTCTTCCTTTTCCTTTTTGGCCAATTCAGTTTAGGGGCCACAAAATTCACACAGCATTTTGTTCTATGTCTAAACATTTTGCATAGATGTCATTTTTGGGGCCACAAAGGTACTTCAATTCCCACTGTGACTAGACTACCCATCCTTAATCGTACTAGGTGTTACATCATCAAAGTTTAGTTCAACATAGACTCTGGCATGGTTCAATTATTTTTGCTTAACAGTTGCCTTGTCCATGAAGGGGGGTTACAATTACACTTGTTAAATAACTGATTCCATCTTGAGTATATAACTTAAGAGCAATTTTCTCCAAAAGAAAAAAAAAAAAATCAAGCACTTTTTTATGTTCAGGCTCAGAGAAATTTGTGCAAGGGAGCCACTTCCTGATGGTGATTGGCCTATTGCCAATATTCCATGGTCCAATCCAAGATCCAATCACAAGTTTCTTCGTTGGAAACTTAAATAGGTAAACTCGTGGCATTGTTGGCTTGATTTCAATAGATTCATTTCTACCGAAATTAGATTTGCTCTAGAAAGCATCTAACTATAGTTCAGGAGTTTTCCTAGAAACGAATGATTAAACTCATGCTCCAATTAAATATAACATTCTCAATAATGCAATACATAAAATAAAATTCAATCGAGAAAGGGAATAAACAAAACTAACTGCAATCTAAGATTATTATAATTAGAAATGGTGTTGTACGAAGCACTTCAAAGAGTCCAAATGTATAAACTGCCTAAAAGACCTAGGTTTACAAATCCATCCAGTATTAAATAAATCCATCAAAAAAGTCATAAAACCAGATGCATAAACCCAGCTAGTATTGCAACTATTGCAATCAGGAATTTTTTCCCCAAAGAAACAACAAATGGCACCCTTCGAACTTATAACTGTTTAACTATTTTTTATAATGGATTTGATAGTAAGTAAATAAGTATCAGCAGAAGAGATAAATAAAAAAAAAGAGATAACATAAAGCACCAAAGTTGAAAGTACTTACAATATCAAATAACATAAAAAAAAAAAAAACCGCATATATTGAATAGAAAACCAATGGCACTCCACCAACATGTGCTTAATAGTTTAATATCTCCTTAACATGTTCCTAAAAAGGTGAATCAAAGATACTCCCAAGAATGCTTTTGTGTTAGATGATTGCGGGGTATTCAATAATAGATAACTTTTGGGTGAGTTTATAGAGCAAGTCAACGAAGAAAAACAACCTAATCTATTATATCCAAAGGGTATTACCCAAAACTGCAAATAAAACAAAGGATTTAGTATAAATATTTAAATTCACTTCTAATTCTAAACACAATTACCTTACAAGAATACTTGAAAATATTAAGAGATAAGTGTCATTGAGAATAAGCGACATTAACCAATAATACCATAAAAAACCCTAATTGAGATTTATTCTATTTAGGCTGTTCTTCATTCTATTAGATAGAGGAAAAGGCAATATGTTGCCAACTAAGAACTAAAAATGCATATAAAAGAGAGCAATTAAGTTTCCTCCCTTATTTAACATATGAAATTCACTTCATCTTATATTCTAGCTTGAGGCCTAGCCCAAGTTTACCAAGCTAAAATCCAATAAATTAATAAAAAGAGCTCATAAAACATAAAAGCTTGTTTGCTATATCCATAGTCTCAAACTCGAACATCAAATATTTAAGAGTACAAGGGGAAAAAAAACTCACATCATATTCATTTTTTTTCTTTTGGCAGTAATGCTATGTGCATCAAACTAAAATGTTGAATAAGAATTAATAACTAACTATTGGCAATCAATTTCTACATTTTCAATGGCAGTTTTAAGCTATGTGCATAACAATTTTCAAAAGAACTAAAGGGAGAGAATGTGGAGTTGGCTAGAAAGAAAAGCGTGCTTTGATAGAAATAAAATTGCAGAGGAGTTAAGATGAACTCCTTGATCATGAAATCGCCTTCCATATTATTGCAATCTTCTTCGATAGTCCTATAATAGTGTAAGCCTAAATAATGTCTTCCTTTAGTTTGCTTTTGAAGAAGCTTAAAACGCAAAAGAATTTTGGGTTTTTAAGAATTAAAACTTACAGTTCTTCCAAAAGTGATGTTGCTTCTAAGTCCAGCAATTGATTGAAACCCCTTAAATTTCCCCTTATCAAACAATCAACCCAAAAATGCCTTTAATTTAATTAGAAAGTAAGCAAAAAAGAACTAATCCAAACCAATCATTGTAAATTGCAAACCCTAAATCCAATTAAAGTAAGCTAAAACCAAACTTCAAAATAGAACAAATCAAGCAAAAATCGATGGCTTTAGTAGCTCTTTGTTAATTATGCTCTATAACCTTATAGACACCCTATTTTGTCTCGATCGATTTTCAAATCATCAGAGGTACATTTTGAGGTGTTATCAAGGTTATTTAAGCAATCACGAATTAGTCATTCATCACTCCTAGCTAAGGTAGGGTGCTCGGAGAGCTAAAGGTATGAAAAATCTACATTTTTGCATGCCTGTATTGATACATAGCTTATATGTATCAATAAAGGGTTTTCACATCACCAAGATTCAAAATTCCATTATTTGTATTGATACAAAAAGGGAATGTATCGATCATGAGGCAATGTGTCGATGCATGAGCTAATTGTATCGATACAGGGCTATGTCATAGCTAAAATTCAATTTGTGGCTAAAATGTATTGATACACAAGTGATTGTATCAATACATATTGCTATGTATCGATATAATCTTCCTTGTATCAATAAATTTTAGGTTTTGTGCCTAGATGTATCGATATAATATGCAATGTATCGATAAATCTTATCGATTTTGCCTAGCTTGTATCCTTTTCACTCATCGGCTCCATTGCATTAAATCACGAATTTGATCATGACTTTGGCTCCAAAAACCATATAATATTAGATATAACTTCCTTAAAATCATATGGACTTTATTTTTGCGCTTAAACATTAGGTTTTAACATTTTTGAATGGTCTATTAAGCTCGTTAAAAGGGCATTTCATGCTATAATGTGGATAGAAGATAGGCAAGTTTGACCTTGCCCATTGTTCTAGCCCATGCATAGTTTGTTTTTATTATCAAGGATGTACATCAACCAATGAAATGTTGAAAGGTTGCTCTTTGGTACAATAAGTCAACATATTGTCCACCCCAAATGTCCTAAATGCCCTATCTTTTTTAGGTTTTTGCTGGCTGAGATTAGATCCTATATAAGGTTCATGATGTGCTCAGCAATAAAAAAAACATTTACACATTTACACCAACCACCATACTTTAAAAATATTGATTCCCATAGGTTCCCCATTAGCCCTCCAAAACCCTCGATAACCATAGCCATCACCTCAACTTACAAAACACTTCTGTAGCTCATTCCTAGCCAACTTTTCTTGTTAAATCATAGCAAAGGAAGGCAAGAAAGTGAGCTATAAGTTCAAAACCATTTTTGCTCAACAAGGTTTTCAAAGCTTTTAAGGTATATTCCTTATCCTTTCTATCTTCATCCATTTTTTTTACATTTCTATATTTTAGTGAGCTTTAGCATGTTGACCATAACCTTGTCTTAGGATCTTCATGCATATTGTGGCCTTGGATGTGGTAGACTTAGGATTCTTCATGTTTTATTAGCTCTTCTATCATGTTTCTTAATTCTTATGCACTTACTTCATCTTAAAACTGTGTTTTGGCACTGTCACAAAATTTCAGCATGTTGTTTTTTGTTGCTTAAGTATGTTTATATCATTTCCATGGCATATTCCTTGATGTCACGTACTTAGCTAACATACTCATGCATTTTCATGCTTATCTTCATGTGTCGTCATCCTTTTCTATGTCTAAATGTCATTTTTTCATTGTCATGAACATCACATTTAGTTCATCATGTGTTTGTCAAAATGCTTGTTTGTTGCTTGTTGAAAATCTATTTTCCTAAAACCCCTGAGTTAAGCTTATGTTAATTTTAATAAATAAGGATTAACATGGACTTAAGGTTTCCTATTCATTGGTTTTCTAATCATAGGGAAAAATTAAGTTTTGCATGTTCGAATTTAATGTTTATTGGGATTAGGTATTTTATTTTCAAAAATAAAATATCCCTTTTAGTGTTCAATGTTGTTTGTGCTTTGATCTTTTTGTCTATAGCCCTTTAGCTTCTGACATGGTTAATGGACTATTCCATTGTTTTGAATTACTTAGGGATTATGTGAATAAGCTTGTGAAGCCATTGTCACTCACCCCTTTCTATCTTGGACATTTGAATGTTCAGGGCTCAAGTTTTGTCCTAGGAAGTTTGACAAAGCCGAAAAAACTTTTCTCTTTTCTCTTGGCAGCACTGTCGTCATGACTTAAAAAATCATTTTTGAACCCTAAACAGTTTTTCATGAATTGTATGATATTTTCCCTAAAAGATCATTGAATTACTTTTTCAACAATTTCTTGTTTTCCCTAGATCATTCCATATAAGGAAGTTATGATTTTTGGGAACTAACATTGTCTAGAACCCATGGAGTCAGTGATTTATATTCTATTTGGGCTATTTCTGCCCACCTGAAGATTTTTTTGAATTTTTAAAATATTTTTCCCAAAATTTCATGAAATTACCTTTTCAAAAAGGTATTGTTTATGATTTAAAAATTTTGAATCAGATATGATTTTTTAAAATCTATTTACCCTTTCTCTTACATGTGCCATCTGTGTTGTGCTAGATCCAACTTCAAAAATTATTTTCCTCTTGGAAAATGATTTTTTTGGATTTTTGAAATATTTTTATATTAACCATTATCGAGTCACCTTTCCAATGATATTTCACTTGACCCATAAAATCTTAGGATTAGTTTAGAATAAAATCGAAAACGTGGATAGCACAATGTTATCCCCTATTTTAGCATTTGTCAAAATGAACCTATTTTTTAAGATTCTCACTTCAAGTATTTGGATGTCTCTAAACAACCTCAATCAACCCCGTCAAGGCAAGAATATGTGCCTACTTGCCCTTAGGCTTGGATCAGAGCATGGACATTTTTCAAAATATTGTTAATTTCTTTTTTATCAAATCCCATTTTTATTCAAAAATTATCTACTTTGTCAAGAAACCCTAAAAATGTTACTTTGTTAAGAAATAGTCGATTTTTTCAACTTAAAATTTTCACTGTCACTTTTTCAAAAATAAAAAATTTTCTCTCTTGGATTTTCTCCAGACTTTTCCTAAATTCAAACCAAGCTTTTATGTTTCATGTAACCAACTGATCCAAACATGCTTCAAAATTGTCGATTTGGTTATTTCAAGGTAATTAATGACTATTATGTACATTTTGATAATTTCCTTTTTCCCTTTTTTCTGTGACTTATTTTGTGCAATATTATTTCTTTTTCGTCTTACTAACACGTTTCTCTTTGGTGTCTACCTTGCATTCATATTTTCAAGTCATTTTCAAAAATCATAAAGGCAATGCTTCGTGTCCATATTCCTCCGATGCTTGATGCAGAGTATCTTATTTTTAAAGTTAAATCTATAACTCATTTTTATCAAATCTCTCTATGTTTTCCATTTCCCTGGTATGCATATGGGATTAAAACTATACCTACAACCCATATTTACTTTTTTATACAAATTCATGCATAAAAGGGGATTATATTGAAATAATAACAAGTCAAAATCAAGGAAACTAAAATTAAGTTTAAACATGGCTAGAAGGTATCGATTTTCGGGCATCGCAATGAGGTTCGTACCTTCTTGTGCATAACCAACTCTCAAACCTAACCATCAAATCCTTGGACTACGTAGATCATGGAATCGATGTTTCAAGTCTCATAACTCGAATTATCATTTTCGATAGGCATCAAATCACACCTAACCTAAATGGTTGGTATGACTCCAAGTCTCTGGCCACTTCATGGTGGCCATCTAAGACTAGTTGGATGAGTGATTCATCCAAAGTCCCCCTTCTTTATCAAGGGTTGAGAATTCGTACCTTTTTGCTTCCTTGATCTCAAAAGGGAAAAAACTCAATCGAGAGGGTACTTTCTCATTAAGAAAAAATATTTTTAAGTTGAGTGCAGTTTCTCACTTCGTGAAGATACTTTTCGGGGGTGCACATTGCCAATAGCTTGGAGACTCCATTGAAGAGGAATTAGAGAGTTAGGTCTATGACTAGTCATGTTTTACTTAGTTCTTGGTTTCCTTGATTTCGATCATTATTTAACTATAATCCTCTTCCATTTTTGTCTATTAATGTTTTCTTTATCATGATTTTTGTCTTGTGATCATCAAGGACTGACTTGTTTTCAAATAAATATCCATATAATAAATATAGTAATTAGGGGTAAACAAAAGGTTTGATTGTTTCCTCGACACACATCGTGTAGATGCATTTGCATTAGATTTTCACCAAACTCCATGGTAGGATTAGAGTCTCAAATATTTTGTGTCTTTCAAGAGTAACCCTCCGTATAAGCATAGTGAGAAGTTCTCAAGTGTAAATTACCAATGCTTTTCATGAGTAACCCTCCGCATTTCATAGGAAAACACATCCACTAGATTAAACATGTTCTGCTAAGCCTGCGAGGGGCCTAGGATTTAGGTGCCTCGATTGTTCTTACCGAACAGAGGAACAATTCAGATACCGATTTAGGTTATCAATTGAAACCCTATATAGTGAGCTTTATAAGCTAAACCATGTCAACCATACTAAAATACTACTAAAGTAACCCAGAGGATAAAGACACTTAGGGAAACATGGCTAACCTTTACTCTTGCATACTATAGCTACATAGGTGATAGTGAATGAACATTGTCACCCACATGTGTCATGTCAGTGTCAAGATACACTGTTATGCCATTCGATTAACGGTCGACCCTCATCGATAAGTAAGTGATGGCAAATGAATATTGTCACTCACAAAGCAACCGTATCACCTTAAAAGAAGGTCATATCCAACCTGAATAAGCCATTATGCTACCCAAATGGCAGCTTAATGCATATCTTACTTTGGTTGGTGATGAATGAAAATCATTGCCTATTGAGTTGTTTTTATCCCTAAGAGGTATCATACCATCTTGATAAAGGCAAAACGTTACCTAGATAAGCCGTTATAATGTTCAATCAATAGCTCGATGCATGTCAGATACTAGGTGATGGTGCACATATATGGTTATTAAGGTCGTCAACTTATCCCTTAAGGTACCATATCACCTTACTAAGGGCGATCTTAAATCTAGACATGTGTTATGTTGCCTGTGGGTACTTAGATTGCCATGATACCTGTAATTGTCATGTTTGCCTCTAGGCATCATAACGCCTACATTTTATGTGATTTATTTTCATGCTTTGATTCTTTATTCTTGTTTGTATTACTAACCTATTTCCTTCTGTTTGTTTTGCTTGCTGCATGCATCATTTCATCGTAATCATCATGACAATTAGCTAAAGGTTTAGTGTTTAACAAGGGGTGTCTATCATAGAGTAACAATTTATTATTGCTCTATGATTTTTCGAGGAAATCAAGGCATGGTTAGAGGGTTAACAGTATGAAAATAAAAGGATTCTTAAGTCCAGTTACATCTCAACAATGCATGAAAGGGTTAAGATGGCATACAATCAAAATGATTGGTAGGACTTAAAATGCATGTAGGCTAGTTAGAATAATGATGAGAGAGAGAGTCATTCATGCAGAGGTATAGAGCATAGCCTTACAACTCCAGGTCTAGGTGGATTTTAGTCTGTTGCAAGTGGTGACATAGTTTTAGAATTTGGCATACTGGTGCTTCACCTTTAATTGGGAAGACTTAGTCTTTATCGTTGATAAGTATACTACATTGCTGGATTAAAAGGGTAAAATTTGATAGCTTTAAAGCATTGAAATTGCCACCTATAAGAGGAAACTAGCTTATATTTAGAGTCTTGGGCTAGTGATCATGTCAAGATGAAAGCAAATAATAAGTGTATCTCTTGGATCAGCCTGAAAAAAATGATGGTGAGCCTCACTGATCTACCAAAAAATTTAAGACATCTACCCTTTAACTATATATAGGCTTGTAATATTCCTAAAAGTCTTGTGCTACATAGAGGTTGCAGTAGTAGACTTCTTTTTCATGTTATGTTGTGACATCAACCTTGCATTTATTATCATTACCAAAATTATCCAAGCCTTAAATTTTCGTAAGAAAAAAGGTACATGTCAATATATTGGATGCTTTCCACTCTCTAAGTTTGGCTCTATAGTCATCTTTAGGTCGAAGATGAGTGTTATACAACTTTTTATCAGACTTTAACCCTCTCACTGAGCCTCTAAAAAGGAATAGACTTAAGATAAATTCAAAAACAATAGGTCAAGAAGTTTAGAACCTAAAAAAAGAAGAGGTTATATGGAAAGCGTCATAGATCTTCCCACAATCAACCATGTACGTGTGCGGTGACTACAGTTATTCTTATTCATGGTAGTATGGGAAGGTACGAGCTATGCACCTCTTTTAGTTCTTTGATAATTCTAGTGTCGATAGGTTATTCCATTCTTTCAAAACCTTAGACAATAAGACTTTGACTATGACAAAGCTAAGTACAAAAGAAAAGTTTAGGTAGCTTTTGACGCTTGGAGATAAGCCTACAATATGTAGAGGTACATGAGGGACATAACATGACTTCAAGGTATAAAGAGTGGAGAATCTATTGCATCAATGATGCCTTGTCACAAGCCAATGATGGTTTAACTCAAATTTTGATAGGTGAGTTACCTTCTAAGGTTGAACTTCTCAAACAAGAATTTAAACAAGATCGAACAACTTTTGCCTTAGAAATCACCTATTTGAAGGAACAGAAAAGCCAATTAGAGATAAACCTTTATGTTTAAGATTAAGAGATTAACTGGGTTGTCAAAGAAAGAGACCATGTTAAGGAAGATCTTGAAAATCTAAAGAATGACTATACGACACTCAAAAAAGCAAACAAGTACTGATGTGTCTATAAGTCATCACTGAGTGGGAAGAATACTCACCACCCTCGATAAAGAGTTGAATTAATGGAAAGAAAAGGCTCAAGCCACTTGAAAGAAGCTTGTTTGATCTTACGCTCTTGTAATCTCTTATAGAAAGAAGAATAGATGCCTTAAAGCTTAGGTGTGGGACTTGAGAGTAGATCAAGTTGAGAATGGAAGTCTGATACTCAGGGTTCAGAATCTGAAGCAGTTTTTCCAAGCTCATTAAGACTAGATCGATGACTTGGTGAGAGCCTTCGAAAAATGAGAATAAGATTAGCATCACCACTTTACCGAGCAAATTACAAGTGGCTCAATTTTTAAGGTGAGACATCATTCCTATCGGAGATTAGGACCAAAAACTATTAAATTTCCTGGAACACATGATTAAACAATGTAATCTTGTTAGATACTTTCAAATGTGATCACGTGTAATTAACTTTATTTATTACTTTATAAAAAATGCTATTAGTGAAGCAGTCCTTGAGCTAATTGTCTCTTGTATTCACATAATTAACTCTATTTTTTTATTTTTTTATTCATTTATCCATGTTAATAATTGTTCATTGTTATAATTTCATACTTATCATCATTTTGTCATAAACAATCATTAATGAATGCATGTCCTAAGAGTTTAATACAAGAATGGTCGTAAAAGTGTAAGGGATTATGAAATCAAGTGAAGATCATGGACTCGATTATCTCACACCACTACAATACTCGTTGTCGCAAATAATCATGGAAAACGATCACTAAACTAACAAGATATCCTTTTAAAAAAAAAAATTTAAGGTTTTCCAAAGTTGGTAAAAATAAAACCTTTTGTATTCTTCCAGTTCTCTGGTGGAGTACAAAAGATATTTTGATCTTTTAAAAATCTTTTGTATTCTTTAGCTTTCTAGTGGGGTATGAAAGAGAACGATAAAAACTTTCACTTTTTTCTAGTTCCTTATAGGGTGCAAAAAAACTTTTGATTTTTGAAAATATTAAAAGCCCAATTTTCTCAAACAGAGTAATAAATTTGTTTTATAAATTTTATGTTGATATATGAAAATTATAATTAAATACCAGATATTGAAGCTGAATTAAAATCAAATGTTATGTTAACACATAATTAATAAAGTACCAATTACTCAATGTTATGAGAGCAATGTTCCTTACTCGTGATTGTAATTGAATCTTGGGCTCTTTAGAATTGTTTTTTTAGAATTATCGCAGACTTCAAAAGTTGTTTTTAAGGATTTAATAACCCTAAAAATACAAACTTCGGTAGAGGAGCAATCTCACCTAGTTGGTGACTCCAAGACAAATGGTCATTTCATAATGACTATTTAGGGTTATCTCAAGTGAGTAATTCATCTCAATGATTTGTCCCTGTAGATGCACCATTTTGTCTGGGCCATCATCAATGGCATTAGAGGTCATTATTTTGAGCATCCTTTAGGTTTTACAAATAAGCATGGGTCAATTTCCCATCATTTCCAACAAAAGTAAGGTAATTCAGAGAGCCAAAAGTTTAAACTTTCACATGTGGTATCAATACAAAAGGTTTTGGTATCAATATCGAAAGTGTGTTCTTAATACTTAGTGTGTTAGTATCGATACAGGCCTTAGCAATAGCCAATTGTGATTTTTGGCAAAATATATTGATACACAAGCAAGTGTATATATACAAATCCCTAAAGAATGGATATAGGCCTCTAAATCTTGACACTAGAAACAATTTCTTGCTCTTGGTATCAATATATACTTCATTGTATTGATACTCATGGGTAAAAGTTGTCTCGTGCATCGATGCAAAATGTTTTCTATCGATACGCAGAGGCATTTTTGCCCAAATCAAGTCATCTTTCAACTATTGCACCATTAATCTAAAAATCTGATTCAAACCTGGTTTTTGCACCAAAAATTGTCATAATTCATATCGTAGACACCTCATTTTATCCGGGCTAATTTTTGGCATCCCAGAACTTAACTGAAAGATGATAGAATTAGAAAATAATAAATGAACTGGGTACAACTATCGGGTGCTGTGTCACCATGCACTATTAAGTGACACAGCATCAGGCAAAAAAATTTTTTTAAGGAAGGTCAAAAATGCCTATGGGTATCTTAAAGAAAAATATAAAAATAAGGCATCAAAGGTCACTATTCGAGGTGTCACCGGAGTCATTCAAATGAGTACACAGGTTAATTTCCCTTTATTTATGACCAAAGTGAGGTATTCAAAGAGCCTAAGGTGCGTGCAAGTTGTATTGGTGCATAAGTATTGATGCAGGCTTTTATGTCACCAAAGAATTGAATTTTCACATGTAGTATCAGTACAAGAGGGTTTAGTATCGATTCCTAAGGTGTGGTATCGATACTTGAATTATTTATATCGATATAAACCTTGGCAGTAGCTAAAGTTGTGATTTTTGGCAAAATGTATCTATACACAAGCATGATTATCGATACAAATCTATGGAGTATCGATATAAGCCTTTAAATCTCGAGACTGGAAATAATTTTTTGCTCTTAGTGTCGATACACACCTTATTGTAGCGATACTTAAGTGTAAAAGTTGCCTTGTGTATTGATACAGAATGTTTTGTATCAATACATCGAAGCATTTTTGCCTAGTTTGAGCTATTTTTCAGCCTTCAAAGATCCGATTCAAACATAATTTTTGCACCAAAAATCATTATAATTCATATCAGGCCTCAGTTATGGGCTTATGATTGGATTTAAACAAAATTTTAAAGCCCAAATACCAATGATAATGGTCATTTTCATGAAATATATGGTTGTAACAGGGCATGCCAGGCATATATCTTGTTGGAGGCTATTACAACCTTTTTGCCCCACTACTCTACGTGACCAAACCAATGGGAAGAAGGTCAACTGAGCACAGTAGCTGGAGATATCCCTTATTACTTGAATGAAAGATCAAGAATACCTTTTGTTTGTTTCCCAAAAGCATTAGTTAACCCTTGGATTTAAGAAGAAAAAGTTGGCTAGCATAGAAGACATATAGACTCTTTCAGTCACTTCCAAAAAAATCCTCCAGCAATCTTTAGCCCCAAAATCTCTCCGAAAACACTGTTCCATTGACCTTTATACTTCATTCTCGTATTTCCACAAAAACACCACCAGAAACCTAAAAAAAATCAACCTTTCACACACTTTCACACTTGAAACACCTTACCATCAACAATATTACTATAAAGGTTCTTCCTTTCATCCTTTTCTTGCTAAATAATATCAAAGAGAATAAAAGAACAAAGCTTAAAGTCATTGCTTCAAGTAAAGAGGAAAGTTTAAGTTTTTTTTTTGGTATATTTTTGTTACCTTGCTCCATATATTTTTTGATTTTATCATCTGCATAATTTTAGTGAACCATTTATGCTACCATGACCATCTTAGGACTCTCATATATTATTGCTACCTTGGTGTGGTAATCTTAGGATCTTGATTTTTTTTGATGCCTTGATGTTGCTTGGTAGGCCAAACTTCTACTTTTTCATTCTGTCATCAAAATAGTCCCTTATTCATGCATTTTTTGTCATATTTCATCTGTTTTCACATGCTTAATATATGCTTGAATGTTCTTCCTAAGATGCATTGAGTATTTTCATGCATTTTTGGCATTTTTAAGAACTTTCATGGCATAAAAATACTGTCTTGAAAATTTCAACATGCTTTTCTTCATTTAGATATGTTCATGTCACTTCATGCATCTTATTTGTCATCTCCTCACATTTTTGTTACCTTTTCCATGTCAAAATGTAATAATTGTTTGTTTCCATGTGTAATACTTGTTTATCTTTATTCATGTTGTATTTTATTCATGATTTGTTTCTCAAAATGCATGCTTGCTTATTATAAAAAAAATTTGATTTTTTTTTAAAAAAAACCCTAGTCTATGCTACCTTCAAATGGGGACTAATATAGATTTAATATTTTGATTAAATTGGTCCTTCAATCTTGGGACAAACTAAACTTCCAGGTTTGGATTCATGGAAATAAAATGTTATTTTCTTTTGTTAAAGTATTAAGCCTTGATCTTGAGTCTAATACCTTTTTCAGTGATATGGTCAAAAGGTTGTTTCATGGTCTGAAACTACTCCAGGATTGTGCAATGAACTCATACGCCCATGTTACTTGTTCCTTTCTATCACAGATGTTTGGATGTCTTAGATTCAAGTCTGTCCTCGGATAAAACTAGAAAATATAGAAAACTCCCTTATTTTCGTTGAGGCAACACCATAGTCTAATTTTGAAAAATTATTTTCAAGTTATAAATGATTTTTTCTAGAATTTTTTGATATTTTTCCATTGACCGGCATTAAAATGCCTTTCCAACGGTGTCTTGTTTGCCCTCAAATCATCCTAGATAAGGGAGTTTTGATTTTTCAAACCTTTGCTGCCTGGGACCCTAAAACCGACTTTTGTTTGGGCCATTTTGGCTCTTCAATTGATTTCTCTAAATTTTTTAATAATTTTCCTAAACATTTTGTGAAATTCCCTTTCTAGAAAGGTATTGTTTACAATTTAGCGATTTCGGATGAGCCCGGAACAATTTTTCAAATTCTATCACACCCTTTCCCTTGTACATGCTACCAATGTCGAAATAGGCCTAATTCTAAAAATTAATTCCACCTAAAATGTGTTTTTCTAGAATTTTTTAAATATTTTTATATTAGTCCTCATCTAGTTACTTTCCAATGATATCCCATTTACCCTTTGAAGCCTTAGAATGAACTCGGAATAAATTCGGGAATAGAGATGACATGATGTTGTCCCTTATTTTTAACCTAGTTTTTGAAATGCCTTTATAGAGACATTAGAATGTCTCAAAATAAACTCGATTAGATCCCCTACAATATAAGCACTTTAGACTCAGATCAAAGCTTAAGGCAAAATTATATTTTATACAAATCTTCAATTCTCTACTTTAAAATCCAGTCTAAGGGGATACTCCGACCCTGTTTTTCACTAAAAAAACTTGAATTTTTTCCCTCGAATTTATTCGAGATTCCTAATTATTTTCTTAAATCATTAAATATTTTAATCTTTGGGATACTTAAACCCCACTACTCTGAAGGGACACTCCAACCTCTTTTCTCATTAAAAATTAGAATTCTCTAACCCTACCTCTCTAAGGAGATACTCTAACCTGCTTTTACCTCAAAAAATTTTAAAATTGTCTCTCTTTCGGATGTCTTGAATTGTTTTTATTAAAATCTTTTTTGTCCCTTAAATTACCTTTAAATCCAAACCCATCTCTAAATTGTCATCCAGGTTATTCTTCATTAATGAAAGATAATTATGAGATATTTTTCGATTGTCCATTTTCTACGTTCTTTTGTTTATGATATTATTATATTCTTTTTCGTATTACTAACACATTTTCTTTTGTGGTGACTATCGTGCATTCATATTTAAAATTTGTTTCTAAAAAAAATTTTGCATGGCAATGTTCCTTGTCAGTATCTCTCAAGTGCCTTATATAGAATATCTAAATTTTTAAAATTTAATCCAAAAATCATTGTCTTAAAAGATCTCTATGCTCTTCACACCTTTATGGTGCTTGAATGATATCAAATTATCTTTTAAAACCCAAATTTACCTTTTCCATGAAAGTTGATGCATAAAAAGGGGATTATATCTAAATAATGACCAAATGGAATTGATTAAGCCGAAACAGAGGTGAGACATAGTTAGTAGGTACCGATTTCAGGTGTCGTGGGGGTTGCTAATCCTTTCCCACGCATAACCACCTCCCGAACCCAACCAACGAATCTCTGGACATTGTAGACCTTGAAATTGATGTTTTGAGTTTCATAACTCAGAATATTATTTTTGATAGGCATCCGATCCTTCCTAGCCTGAAATGATCGATGGTGACTCCAAGTTTTTGGTCACTTCATTGTGGACATCAAGACTAGTTGCATGAGCAATTCGCCCAACAGTTTGTCTCCCCTTCATATTACTACAGCTAATCCAAATCCTGATCACTTGATAACTCAAAGGCTCAATCGTCACCATATATCTTTTAAGTCACGCACACCTACTTCGAATTGTTTAGAAAGAAGAAGAAAAACGGGTATGTGGTGACAACTTAATGACTCCACTAGGGAGTAGATTAAAGAGTTAAGCCTACGACTAGCTCTATCTCGCTTGATTTTTGGCTTTTTCAAATTCCCTCATTATTTGGTTTCAATCCCTTTTCACCTTCATCTACTAAATTTTTATCTTTTATGGTTTTTATCCTATGATTATTAGGGACTATTTTGTTCCAGAATAAATATCTACTTGAATAAGTATGGTAATATGGGAATAAAATAAAAGGTTTAATTGTTTCTTTAACACACACATGAACTTGCATGTGCAGTAGATTCCTACCAAACACCATGGTAAGGTTACGAACCCAATTACTGGAGGAAGTAAGCCATCCACCTTCGTTAGTAACCCTCTGCATAGGCATGGCAAGACCTTTTGGGGTGTAAATTACCTATGTCTCTTGTGAGTACCCCTCCACATTTGCATAAGGAAAGGAAATACATCCATCGAATTGAACCCGTTCCACCAAACCCGCGATGGGCTTAGGATTGGGGTGCCTCAACTGTTCTTATAGGACGAAAGAGTGATTCGGATATCGATTTAGGTGTTAACTTAAATCCATATAGAGAACCCTATGAGCCAAACAATGTCAAACCATACTGGATTGTTGCTAGAATAACCTAGGTAATAGGGTCACTCGTTGAGACACTTCTTACCTTTACTCTTATATACCATGGCTATGTGGGCGATGATGGATGAACATTGTCACCGATGTTTGTCATTTTATTTTATGGTTATTTTAGGGTATGCTGTTATGTTCTACGACTAACCTTCTTCAATAAGTGGGTGATAGCAAATGAATGTTGTCAGCTAAGATGCCCCCAAAAAAGTTTATCTGACCAAAATAAACCATTATGTTATCTAAACGATGGCTTAACATGCACTCACCATGGATGTTGATGAATGAACGTCACCATTTAATTGGTTAGTCTTGTCATTGCAAGGTATCGTGTCACCTTGCTAAAGGTGATTTTACCCTGGACATGCTGTTAGGCTATTCATTTGCTGTCAACTGTCATGTTAACTCCTAGGCATAGTGCCACCTACTATCAGGGCAATTTTGTGATTTAAGTTTTTGCTTTTCCTCTCATTGCCAATATTCTCTAATCCTGTACTACCTTATTGTTTCATGTTTGTGTCACATGCATCATTTCTTACATCAAACATGTGGAGACAATTGACTTGGGGCCATAGTGAATGAACGCCATAATGCCTAGAGGATTTTTGCCCCATCAGCATCATATTTCTTTAATAAGTTCAAGGGCATAATTCATCCATTTGTATGGATTTTTTACGTACATGGGCCATTCCACCATGGCCAGTGCTATAAGGACGTAATGTTGTGCCTCTCACACATTCCATCTACCACTACTAATACTATTTGCAATCCTAAAGGAAGATTTCCATGATAACATTTTCATGCTCATGGCATCTTTTCATACCTTACATTAACATCCTCATTACACCTATTTACATGCATACATGCATACTTCCATACTTCCATACCCTACATGAGTACCAAAACTTTTCTAAAAGAAACTTCACTATCCTTAAGAGGTATCAAAGAAAGACTAACATTAGTAACCATAGGAGATGAGTACTTGACTAGAATTGAGAGACTAGAGCTCATGTGTAAAGAAGATCAAGAGCACATGCTTCATAAAAATAATGAACTGTAAGCCTAGATAGCCATGTTGATGAATATGGTGTATCGACCTCCATAAAAGAAAAAGGGCAAGCTAGTGTAACTGATATCAAAAAAGGGTCGACAAATTCCAAAGATCACCTAATGGATGGCACTAGAGTTATCCTTTTCTAAGAGGAAGCAGTTTAGGAGCAACAACCTCATATATAACCAATTCCACTAACGTACCTGATTATCTGCAAAAATCTGGTTGTAGCACTTATGATTCCAGATTTTATGGGGTAAGTACTAAACCTTCCCTGGCTCATCCGTTATTGCTCGATCTAAAGGACCTTATAGAGCAAGAGGAACATAAAAGTGTTTAACCTTTAGAAACTACAAAAGACCTTAGTATATACCAGTAGCTAGATAAAAGACTCAGTGCAATCAAGAAGAGCAAAAAATTTGGAATCATCGATGCTAAATCTCTAGGCTTAGTTTCCAACCTCATCATTCCACCCAAGTTTAAGGTACCCAAGTTTGAGAAGTATAATGGGCCCACAAATCCAATTACCTATATTAGGATGTATTATAGAAAGATGTTCGAGTATGAAAGGAATGAGAAACTTTTAATTCACTACTTCCAAGATAGTCTAACTAGGGTAGCAACTCGATGGTACAATGAGCTGGAAAAAACTAAAATCCAAACATGGGTTGATTTTGCTAAAGCCTTCTTGGACAAGTACAAGCACGCTTCTAATTGGTTACCTGATAGGTTATCTCTAAGAAACATGGAGAAAAAGCCTACCAAGGCCTTCAAGCAATATGCCCAAAGATGGAGGGAAGAGGCGACATAAGTATATCCACCATTAAATGAGAAAGAGATGACCACATACTTTACGGAGACACTACATGCCCCTTTTTATGACAAGCTTATAGGGAATGCCACAAGGAACTTTGTTGATTTGATCATGCTGGGGAAATGATAAAGAATGCAATAAAAACTTGAAAACTTAAGAAAGTGGAGCTATTCCACACTAAAAAAAGGAAAATACTTGCAAACGAAAAAGAAAAGATCCAAGCCTTAATCTTCGACAAGCAGTTGACAAAGGATTTTACCTTTCATCATCTGTATGCCACAAGCCAAATGGTTCACCCCTCTAGGGGTAGTCTTGCATCATATTCATACTTAAGTTTTTACTTGTTAGCATCTTTTTTGATGCATAACTCAATACCTATGACCTCGATTAGACCAACCCACCAACCAAAAAGGTTAGAGAGTGCTCAAAAAAAGATAGCGGGGTAGCTGGAATATAACACCCATAAAACCAAACCAAATATTATACACCGAATTACTTCCCTAACTTATCCAAGATCAGTTAATTATGCCAGTCTGCTTTGAACCTCTAAAGCCACTCTACCTAAAAAGTCATGACACCATTGCTTGCAAGTATCATAAAGGGTGCAAAGTCATTCCATAAAAGAATGTGGGGCTTTGACGAGAAAAGTTAAACTATTGATTGAAGTATAGCAACTAGATCTTGATCAATTGTGAAACGAGATTTATGAACCTAAGATAATAGGGGACATTCCAATTTGGCATGCTTCATCTATAAAGCTTTTGTCTTCAAAATGTTATCTTTCATGGTTTGAACTTTAAATCATGTATTTAATGAAAGCATGATATTAAGAGTCTTAAAAATATTGGTGACTGCTTACATTTGTCATCTTTCTTTCAAGTTTTAATGCATACAACTAACTAATCGTAAGACCCAAAACTTGAGGAAATCAGTTTTAAACCACGCCACATGACCACACCAAAACCATCAAACAAACAAAAATGTTGACTTAGGCTAGAAACGATAAGAACAAATCTTTTAGAATTTATAGACTTTTTGGGATCCAAGCAAATGTCATATTCTCTTAGAATCCTATTAGCGGTAATTTGACACTATTAGGATTGAGTGAAGAAAAAAATCCACCTTCTTCTAGACAAACTAAAACCCAAGCTACTAAGCCCTACCCTGAAATTTTTTTAAATCACATCTTAGGGTAATGCCATCAGACTAACCCATGTCCCCACCATAACCTCTTGTTTCCTCATTCTCTCTTTTCATTTTGATACCTTTAAAAGCTTTTCTCGAAATGTTTTTGTGTCCCTACCATGACCTCTTCATCCTTGATTCTTCCCTTTTAAACTATTTCCTAAAGACCTTCCTCAAGGCACTTATTGTGGACCCTTCATAACCCTGTCACTAGTTCTTCCCTATCATCTTGGTATATGAACTCGAATCCTTTGGCAATGCAAACCTTCAAGGATTAAACATAAAATTTTCTTTGCAACTTAAACCTCAACATCATATGATTTCCTATGAGTGGCAAACCAAACCAGGGCATGCCTAAGCATGTGAAGTGAAAAAAGAGTAAAAAAGAGAACTAAGGCATGCTTTTAAAAAATAAGAAAATTGAAAATTGAATGCAAAATCATGTGATTAAAAGGTCCAAAATGTCTTTAAAGGAATTTTATCTGAGAAATGGTTTTTAAGTTCATATAATTGTGTTTGAGATGAAAAATGGCCATCTTTCATCATCCTCTCTCAAATTAGAAGAACTTTATCTTTTATTAGCCATTTAAGCCCAATAAATTCATTCTTTTGAAATCCTGATCAAGGATAACCTGCCATATTCAAGGGCAAGGAAAACTTGTTTAAGGAGTATGAGGGACAGATATCCCACTCTATAATTCTGAGAACACTCAACATCAAGGGGAAAATAGGAAATATACAAAGTTTCCAAAGTCTAAGATTCCCTCATTTGATGGAAAAATAAAAAAAAGGAAAAAAAAAGAAAAATGAAAAAGCAAAGAAAAAAGAAAACAAAAGCAAAATCAAGACAAGGGAATAGAAGATCAAGAAACATATAAATGGATGCCCTCACAAAAAGAAATGATACTTTTAAAAGTCATATTTTAGGCCTTTATACACTTTCCTTTAAAACCATGAACCTTGACCTATATTACAGTCTTTAAAAAGTCCATTTCGATCAAAGATGGCCATGTGAACAAATGAACCCATTCTTCAAGAAATTGTTCTTTTGATAAATTTTTAGTCTTCTTAATAATCATGGTGATACAATCAAACAAAAAAGAAATCAAAAACAAAAGAATTGAGGCTCTTAGGGGGAAAACCAAATGGGCAGTCTAGAACAGAATAGTGAATTTTCAATGTTACTCATAGGGTTACTGAGATCTTGACAAGGAAACCATCATTCCAAAGAGATCCATGAACTTCTCCAAAGTGTCATCTTTAAAGGCATAAACTCTTAGTACTACATCCCTCACCTTTCCAATTAACTTTATAATCCTAAACCTATCATGGCCAATCTTGGTGCCGATCAAAGTATCAATAGTGAAAGGCTTAGAAGAATCTCAAATTTGTTTGGTTTTGAAGGAATTCGTAAGGATTGGTCCATTCATGACCGTAGAAAAAACAAGGAATTCATTTCACCTATCCTTAAACTTTCTTGAAAATGCCTAGTTACCATTTTAAAAATCTTCTAACCATAAATCAGCAATCTTTAAGAGACTTGAATATCATGCTAACTATTGAGTTTCCATAAAATGGACATTTTAAGCAAAAAAGATAATAGCTTTTCTAGTGATGAGGCAAAACTAGGATTAGAATGCTTCTTAATCAAAGAGAGGAACCATTAAGAAAGGTTAAGCTAGATTAAAAAAGAGCTAGTTGCAATCTCAACCTCTACACGCTCAGTAAGCATACATGTCATCCTTTATGAAAATATGCTTCAATCGCATAGGCATTTGAACATCACTCATCAACATACACTTCATTTCAAGCTTAGAACCGATAATGGCTAGTCTTAGTCTTTGTTTGCACTTAGAAGCATCATCTCTTATATATATACATGAAAATAAACACTCTCACGCATTCTTACCCACCTATAATCGTACTTATGTGCACCCTTAGAAGCATTTTGCACTCAGATGCATCCATATTTACAAGCATTCACATTCATGTGCATCCATATCCATGCATTGACACACATGTGTATTCTCTTTCATACTGAGCACTCTTACTTACATACCTGAGCTCTTACATTCATCTTCACTTGCCTACTTCACACTTATATGAAATCTTATCTACCTTCACACTCATGTTTGCCTTGGTTTATGAGCAATTACACTCACGTGCATTTTCATTGCACTCATGTACATCCTTGCTTATACATTCAAACATTCACATTTATATGTATTTTTACTTGTGTCCAGTAGCACTCTAGGGCACCCATTGTCGCAGCATGGCCCGAATACGAATCCTGACCAGTCTGACTTAAAAATAGTGAGTTTACCTATTATTCCTATATATATATATATCTAAATATCATTATTTTTTTATTTTAGAGGCATATATCGTTATCATTTCATTATTATTTACTTTTTGTACCTGAGAATTGAGTTGTCGAGATGAATCACTCACTCAACTTAACTCCAAATAGTCATTATGACTTAATTATTTATTTAGAAGTCGCCACCAATCTTATTTTGGCTAGTGAGATTGGTCACCTATAGGAGTTCATATTTAAAGGTTTATGAAACCCTTAAAAATAAACTTTAAGGTCTGTGCTCATACCAAAAATCGCATGAAACGGTCTAGGAGTCGGTTACAATCACAAGTAAGGATTGACTTTCTTGTAATGCTCGGTAATCAGTACCTTATTAATCGTGTGTTAACATAAATTTTAGGTTTTGTTCAATTTCAATATTTGAAATTTAATTATAATTCCCGTATTTCAAAAATTAAGTTTTACTAAACAAAATTATCATTACGAGAAAGTCAAGTTTATTATTTCATTAAATCACAATATCAATCATAACCTCTCGGAGAAGCAAGAGGATATGAAAATTTTTATCAATCTCTATCGTACCTCGTTGGAGAAATTGTGGAATACAAAAGGATTTTATTTTTACAAAAATTGAAAAATTTTGAATTTTATTTTAGAAAGGGTGTCTCATTATTAAAATAATCCATAGAATACCTCACATATTTTGGTAGGAATTTCACGTATTAATTTGATTAGGAGATAGTGCCTTAATTTAAAAAAAAATGTATCCAATTTTATTAAAAATATTAATCCTAAGACCTAAAAATGGTCTAATATGACGAACCTATTCCTAATGTGTAGTTTCGACATGAAAGTATCCTAGTAAACACATAAGACTTGGTTTTAATGTAATATTATAAAAATGCCCCTAGGGTATACCTTTGACGTAAAAGTATCTCGATTATCCTAAGGAGTCAAAAATGATAATAAGAATGTGAACCTATCCTAAATATGCACCTTTGGCTTAAAAGCATCACTATGCTTACATGAGACTCGGCTCGAAAGAAAATCAAAATGCTACTAAGGTATACTTTCAATATGAAAGTATCCCGGTAACCCTTATGGATTTTAAAATGATCTTAGAGGGTTAAACCAATCCTAAATATTCACCTTTGGCGTGAAAACATCTTGATGAAAAAAATTACCAAAATAACTTCGACACGAAAGTATCTTGATAACCCTATAGAATTTAAAATGATCTTGAAAGGCTACACCAATCCTAAATATTCACCTTTAGCATAAAAACATTCTAACAAAATTACCAAAATGCCTTTAGGGTATACCTTCGACGTAAAAGTATTTTAGTAACCTTAATAGGCACTAATGCATTGATGAAATGAGAAACCTATCCAAAATATGCACGTTTGGCATAAAAGCATCCCGATTACTACATATGACTTAATTCTAAGTAAAATTACCAAAATACCCTTAGTGTATACGTTCGACGTGAAAGTATCTCGGTACCCTAATGGACACTAATATGTTGATGAAATGACAAACCTATCCTTAATATGCACGTTTGGCATAAAAGCATCCCGATTACTATCTAGGACTGTTCTAGGTAAAATTACGAAAATACCGTTAGGGTATACCTTTGACGTAAAAGTATCTTGGTACTCTAATGGGCATTAATACGATGATGAAACGATGATTTTACCCAAAATTAAGAAGTCAAAGTTCTAAAATTAGCTCAAAATGCAAAAAGTTACAATTAAGCCCCTAAACTTTTAAAAATTTCTTTTCATACCTTACGAAAAATCGAGAGAATACGAAAAATTTTGAAACTTTCTATACCCTAAGGAAGACCAAAGGAATGATAGAAATATTTAAAAGTGACAAAAATGTCATTTTACCCCTAATACTAAAATGTACGATTTAGTCCTTAAACTTTTTAAAATTTACATTAAAAATCCATACATAGAAAAACATCATAAAACATTACAAACATATGAAAATATACATGAAAAACATAGCAAATATATTCATGAAGATTTGGCAAAACACCTTGGCCTTGAAATAAAAATTTGACTTTTTACAAAATAGTCCCTAAACTTCCTAAATTTTCATTTTGACCCTTAACTAAAAAAATCACTATACACCACAAAATATCATCAAGCCAGGTAAGAATCAACACAAAAATCATGGCAAAATAAAGGTTTGGCCAAGCACTTTTAGCCAAATAACACCATTTTTTCGTATTTTGTAGGTTAGTCCCCAAGCTTTGTAAAATTGTAAAATGATCCCTAAAATGTCAAGAATGCCTATAACATGTTTATAAACACATAAATCACAATTCCCATGTCACTAGGGACTCTCAACCAAGGTAGAATGGCACTAAAAAGTTTTTTTTATGAATTTTATGATTTAGTCCCTAAACTTTCTAATATTTACAAAAAAACCAAAAAATGAAATCATTACCAACAAACCACTCATAAGATCAGGTCAAGGCATAGAAGGCATCAAGACAAAATTTTTTCATTGTGAAATTTCATAAATTATTTTATAAATTCATAAACAAATTTTTTTTAAGCATAAAAATGCAAGAAATCACTAATATTTCAACATAAATCAACATTAACATAACATAATAAATATTACAAATAACATATTCATTAAAGATAATATCATTATTACGAATAGACACAAAATATTATAATAAAATCAACACAAATACAACAAAATCAAATATATTAACAAAATATATAAACTTTAATCATTCTTTTCATGCTTGGCATTTCAACATGGAATGAAACCCATGAGCTCAAGCAATCATAAAACTCACTAAAATAAGGAATCAAGCATGAAATCAACAAAAATTAATGTGTTTACAAAAGAAGTTACCTTGAAAGCTTAAAAAACATGGAAAAAAAATCTTAATAATTTAATGGATTTTTGGTGTTTTTGGTTCTTGGAAGCCATTAACATATCATGAAACCTTTCTCCTTTTGTTTCTTAGAAGATAATGGGCTAAGAATCCCCTTGAAGGTTTTTGGCCGAATGGCCTTAAAGTTTTCTCTTTTCTTTTTATTTATTTATTTATTTACTAATTTCTCATCACTTTTTGGACTTTTTCGCATTTTGATAAGATTTTCATTTATAATTTTCATCTTTTAGTGAGTTATATCACCTGTGACATTATCAAGGCCTAGATATTTTTGAAATATATTTATATAATATGTAAAATTATACTGTAAAAATTATTTAGAAGGATTAAACTATAAAAATTAAAAAAATTATATATTTGAAACAAAATTTCATATGATCAATTTAATTTAATCTGATAATAAACACCATTTTTAATTTACAAAGAAAACTTTAAAAATAACAAACTCGTAAAATTTTATGAGAAAAATCCTTACCCAAAAATAGTTATATGTAAAAATGTAAAACTCATAAAATAAATTTAGTTTCTCAAAACTGATTTAATATGAATTTAATGAGAATATTTAAAGAATTTTAAAAATTATAAACTCAAAAAAAATCCTTCTAAAAAATTTATGGAGTAGAAAACTCCGTATTTTGGAAATGGGAAAAATCTGAAAGAAAATGCAAAACATATAAAATGAAATTAATTTTTTAAAACTGATTTAATATGATTTAAACAATAATATTTGAAGAATCCTGAAAACTATAAATCGAGAAAAATCCTCCCGATAAAATTTTATGGAGCAGATAACTCCGTATTTTGAAAATGGGGAAAATCTAAAAGAAAATGCAAAGTTCATAAAATAAAATAAATTTTGCAGAATTAATTTAACATGGAATAAACAATAATATTTGAGGAATTTTAAAAATTGTAAGTTGAAAAAAATATATAGAGGAGAAAACTCCATTTCTTGAAAATGAAAAATTTCTAAAAAAATCATAAAATAAATTTAATTTTGAAAAACTTATTTAATATGAATTTTATGAAGATATTTAAAGAATTTTAAAAGTTATAAACTCAAAAACTCCTCTAAAAAAAAATTTGAAGAGTAAAAAATTTCGTATCTTGGAAAAAGAAGAAATTCCAAAACATAAAAAAAAAAAAACTCATAAAATAAAATGAATTTTAAAAAATTGATAAGACAGTAGTTAAATGGAAATATTAAAAGAATTTTGAAGTTCAAAACTCGAGAAAAGCCACAAAAAATTTTACAGATAAAAGAAGGTTCATATTCTAAAACCAAGGGAATTTCCAAAAAATACATGAAAACTTATACTAAATGAACTAACTAAAACATATTATTCAAAATATTAATTTGAGAGAAGGTAAAGATGAAAATCCAAAATTTGAAATAATTTTATCTAAAAAATTTCACGAGTATGATACTCATGGTGCTGTGAAAAATTCAAAATTAATTACAAAAATGGGTAACTTGACACCTTGTGGTATAAAATGCCAATATGAATTTTTCCTTGAATATTTTTTATTTTTTGAAGTGAGTATTGGCATAAATACTGTATAGGTATCAATAAATATATATGAAAGTTAATTTCCCAAATTTTTTTGATTTTTTGAAGTGAGTATTGGCATAAATACTGTATAGGTATCAATAAATATATATGAAAGTTAATTTCCCAAATTTTACGAAAAATCTTAAAATATTCTTAAAAATGAAAATTTTGACCATGACATTATTTGTAAAGATAGAATTTTAAAATTAAAAAAAACTATTAAGATTTAATTTTTCTCTTAAATATTCGTCTTATATATTCGAAATTAAAGATTAAAGTATAGTTTTTTCTATCATGTAAGCTTACGGCCATTTAAATATGACTAAAAGGCCATGAAAATGTCTTGTTCATTTGAAAAAGATTGTTCCTAACGAGGGTGGCCATTAAGTTTTTAATCTCGAATATTCAGGATTACAGAAAAAGAGACCCAGACGAAATTAGTTTCTACACCTACATTACAGGCATTTGCACTCATGTGTATTTGCATTCAGGCACATTTGCATTCATGAACATTCACCATTTTGCCTTGCATGCATGTGCATCATTCCATGTGCATGGGCATCTTGATACCAAGCATTACTAGCAACTTACTCACATAACATGGCATTTATGCCTAGAAATGACATGCCTGGCATACATCACATCTCTTCTCTTTAGGGTGGTAGCTAAAAACCTTTAAAGGCTCTCTTAAGGATATTTTAGTGAAACTTTTGAAGCCTCTCGCAAAGATATTTCCAATGTTTTCTAGAGCCTTTCTCAAAGACATTTCATAAAAAATACTTTCAAAGCCTCTTTTAAGGATGTTACTTCAAAAACTTTTAAAGCCTCTCTTGAGGATATTTTAGCAAAACTTTCAAAGCCTCTCTTGAGGATAGTTCTAAAGTTTCCCAAAGGCTCTCTTAAGGATTTTTCACTAAAAACTTTCAAAAGCCTTTCTCGAAGACATTTTTAATCAACCAAAATTTTGAAGTCTCTATTTAGGATATTTTCAATATTTTCCAAAGCCTCCCTTAAGGATATCTTACCAAAGCTTTCGAAGACTCTCTTGAGGATATTTCTAAAGTTTTCCAAACCTTCTCTTAAGGACGTTACTTCAAAAAACCTTCAAAGCCCCTTTTGAGGATATTTTACTAGAGCTTTTAAGCCTCTTTTAAGGATATTTTCAATGTTTTCCAAAGCCTCTCCTGAGGGTGTTTCATAAAAAACCTCTATAGCTTCTTTTAAGGTTATTTTACTTAAGCTTTCAAAACCTCTCTTGAGGATGTTTTCAATGTTTTCAAAAGGCTATCTTAATGATGTTTCATGCAAAACTTTCAAAGCCTCTCTTAAGGATATTTTCACCTTAACATTCAAAGCCTTTAGAATTTAAAACAAGATTGACAAACTCCAGGGCAAAAGGCCACCTTATCAAACTCATAAAAGAGTAAACAGTTAAAGAAAGCCAAAATTAACCACTGGATTAGGCTTTTAAAATCATCACCTTTGCATCATTTAGACATGAATTTGCATCTTCATGCACTATAAAACATGTAACATCCTTTAGGTACCTGCCCCTACGCATAAAAGTCAAATTAATGGAACTTAAGGTATGATTCCTATTTTGAAAGGCCTCAAAAGGCTCTAGGGAAGAACTTCTGACTTTACAAGCCCATGCAAACTAAAAAGTCATCTAAGAAAGCCACTAAAATTTGTTTTTTCCCTTCAGAGAGCAGGACACTTTTTCTTTTCCTTTTTTTAGTCCTAAAAAACTAAGACTCTTTCTTTTCCTTTTTTAGTCCTCAAAGAGCAGGATGCCTTTTTTTTTCTCTTTTGGTCCTCAAAAAGCAAGATGCCTTTTTTTTCCTTTTTAGTCCTCAAATGCTTACCTACCTCAGTCGTCAAAGACCATGGTGTTTAACTACCTCAGTCCTCAAAGAGCAAGATGCTTACCTACCTTAGCCCTCAAAGAGCAGGACACTTACCTACCTCAGTCCTTAAAGAGTAGGACACTTACCTACCTCAATCCTCAAAGAGCAAGATGTTTACTTATCTTAGTCCACAAAAAATTGGATGCTTATCGAGTTAAAGCCCACACAAGCTGGTGATGCCCATCTGAGAGGTCAAACCTAAGAAATAACCTACTTTAGTCCACAAAGACCTAGACACCTATCAAGTCAAAGCCCACACAAGTTAGTGGTGCCTCTTGAGGGGTCAAACCTAGGAAACAACCTCCCTCAGTCCATAAAGAGCTGGACATTTATCGAGTCAAAGCCCACATAAACTGATGGCACCTATTTGGGGGTCAAACCTAAGATACAACCTACTTTAGTCAACAAAGAGCTGGATACCTATCTAGCTAAAGCCCACACAAGCTGATAGCACTTGTCTGGGCATCAAGCCCAAGAAACTACCTAGTAGAGAGGTCAAACCCTACAAAACTCATTAAAATTTAACATTTTGCTAGAATCATTATAGATATACTCAACCTGTCCCAACATAATATTAACTAAATCTCTATTTTCCTATAGGCAAATGGAACCATCATCCTACTTGAACAAAATGATGTCTATTTTGTCTCTGCCCTATTCCTAATACTTAGCAACGACCAAAAAGGGGTAGTTATGACATCTCATTTTGTCCAGGCCAACTTTTGGCATTCCAAGACTTAATTAAAAGATGGTGGAATCAGAAAATCATAAAATGAACTAAGGATGACTGCCAAGTGCTATCTCATCAGGCATTATTAGATGACAGGAAAAAAATTTTATAGGAAAGTCAAAAATGCCTATGGTTTGTGTTAAAGAAAAATGTAAAAATAAGGCATCAAAGGTCACCATTCCAGGTGTTACCAGAGTCATTTAGATGAGTACACAGGTTAATTTCCTACTGTTTGTGACCAAGGTAAGGTACTCAAAAAGCCCAAGTATGTGCAAGTTATATTTATGCATAAGTATTGAAACAAGGCCTTTAAGTCACTAAAAATTTGAATTTTCACATTTTAATATCGATATAAGAGGGTTATATCAAAACATAAGGTGTGCTATCGATACTTAGCATGTTTGCATTGATACAAACCTTACCAGTAGCTAAAGTTGTCATTTTTGGTAAAATGTATTAATACACATGCATGAGTATTGATACAAATCCATAGGGCATCTATATAGGCCTTTAAGTCTTGAGACTGGAAATAATTTTTTGCTTTTAGTATTAATACACACCTTATTCTATCAATTCTCATGTATAAAAGTTACCTAGTGTATCGATATAGAATGTTTTGTATCAATACACCAAGGCATTTTTCCCAATTCAAGCCACTTTTTCAGCCTCTGAAGATCCGATTCAAACATAATTTTTACATAAAAAATCATCATAATTCACAATAGGCCTCAATTATAGGCTCGTGATTGGATTATACAAAATTTTAAAGCCCAAATAGCCAATGACAAAGGTCATTTCATGAAATATATGGTTGTAAGAAAGTTTGCCAACATATTTATGGCTGCAGGCTATTGCAGCCTTTCTTTCTCACTACTCTGTATGGCAAAACCAATGGGAAAAAGGCCATTAAGAACAATAGCCAGAGATGTCCCCTATTACTTGAATGGAAGATAAAAAATATCTTTGCTTTATCTCCCAAAAGCATTGGCTGACCCTTGGCTTTAAGAAAAAAAAGTTGGCTTAGCAGAAGAGACACACAGACTATTCCAACCACCTTTAAAATAGTCTTCCAGCAATTTCCAACCCTAAAAACTCTCCAAAAACATTGTTTTATTGACCTTCATACTTTATTCTCATGATTCCTTAAACCACTACTAGAAAACCTCTAAAAGATTAACTTTTCACACACTTTCATCCTAAAAACTTCTTACCATCAACAGTATTACCAGAACACTTCTTCCTTTCATCATTTTCTTACTAAATAATAGCAAAAAGAGAAAAAGAATTGAGCTTAAAGTCATTGCTTCAAATAAAAAAGGAAGTTCAAGTTCTTTTGGTATGTTTTCTCTACCTTATTCCATATATTTTTTGTTTTTATCATTTGCATCATTTTAGTGAACCATTTATGCTACAATGACCTTACTAAGACTCTCATACATTATTATTACCTTGATTATGGTAGTCTCAAGATACTGATGTTCTTTTGATGCTTTGATGTTGCTTGGTAGGCCAAACTTCTACTCTTTCATGCTTTGATGTTCTTTTGATGCATTTTCCATCATATTTTATCTGTTTTCACATGCTTAATACGGACTTAAATGTTTTTCCTAGCATGCATTGAGTATGTTCATGCATTTTCAGCATTTTTAAGAACTCTCATGGCATAAAAATGCTATCTTGAAAATTTTAGCATGCTTTTCTTCACTTAAAAATGTTCATGTCACTTCCATGCATCTTATTTGTTATTTCTTCGCATTTTTATTACCTTTTCCATGTCAAAATGTCATCTTTGTGTGTTTGCATGTGTAATGTTTATCTTTATACATGTTGCATTTTATTCTTGATTTGTTTGTCAAAATGCATGCTTGTTTGTTATAAAAAAAATATGTTTTTTTTAAAAAAACCCAAGTTAAGTCTATGCAACCTTCAAATAATGGAGACTAATATAGATTTAATGTTTTGATTAAATTGGTCATTCAATCTTGGGGACAAACTAAGCTTCCAGGTTTAGATTCCTGGAAATAAAATGTTGTTTTCTTTTGTTAAAATATCAAGCCTTGATTTTAAGTCTAAAACCCTTTTTAGTGACTAGTTAGTGGGTTGTTTCATCATCCTAAACTACTCTAGGATTGTAGAATGAACTTGTGATGCCCATGTTACTTGTTCATTTCTATCACAGACATTCGGATGTCCTAGATTCAAGTCTGTCTTTGGAAAAAACTCAAAAATATCAAATAATTCCCCTTTTTTTCCTCTAACAGCACCATAACCTGAGTTGAAAAATTATTTTCAAGCCATAAATAATTTTTCTAGAAATTTTCAACTTTTTTTCCTTAAAGGGCATCAAAATACCTTTCTAACAGTGTCTTGTTCACCCTCAAATCATCCCGAATGAGGGAGTTTTTATTTTTCAAACCTTTGCTATCTAGGACCCCTGGAACCAGCGTGTTACTTTTTGTTTGGGCTATTTTGGCCCATTATAAGATTTCTTTTAAATTTTTATATATTTTCCTAAAACTTTTGCAAAATTCACTTTTTGAAAAGGTGTTGTTTATGATTTAATGATTTTGGATAAGCCTAAGACAATTCCTCAAAGTCTATCACACCCTTTCCCTTGTACATCTGCTAGTGTCAAACTAGACCTAACTCTAAAAATTAATTTCTCCTAGAAGGTGATTTTTTAGGAATTTTAAAATATTTTTATATTAGTCATCATCGAGTTTCTCAACGATATCCTATTTGCCCCCTAATGCCTTCAGATGAACCCGAAATAAATTTGGGAAAGGAAACGAGTGATGCTGTCCCTTGTTTTTAACCCAATTTCCAAAACGCCTTTACAAAGACATTCAAATGTCTCAAAATGGACCTGATTGGCTCCCCTATAATACAAGCCTTTTAGACTCAGATTAAGGCTTAAGAAAAAAAACATATTTTATACAAATCCTCAGTTCTCTATTTTTAAAATCCTCTTTTAAAGAAAACCCTTTTTCTTTTAAAAAATTAAAAATTTTCATCTTTGCGGATACTCCAACTGATTACTCCCAGGAGATACTTCAACCCTCATTTTCACTAAAAAAACTTGAATTTTTTCCCTCAGATTTACTCGAGATTTTGAATTATTTTCTTAAATCATAAAAAATTTTCATCTTTGGGGATACTCCAACCCCACTACTCGAAGTGGATACTCCAACCTTATTTTTCATTAAAACTGCTGAAATTTTCTCTTTACTCCTAATTATTTTCATAACTTTATCTTTAGGGATACTCTAACCCCACCTCTTCAAACAGATACTTTAACCCTACTTTTACCTCAAAAATCTAAAAATTTTTGTCTTTCAAATGTGCCATATTGTTTTGATTAAAATCCTTTTTATCCCTTAAATTACCTCCGAATCCAAATCCATGCCTAAATTGTAATCCCGGTTATTCTTCAATAATTAAAGATAATTATGAGGTACATTCTAATCATCCCTCCTTTTTATGTTCTTTTGTTTGTAATTGTTTGTTTATGATATTATTACATTCTTTTTCATCTTATTAACACGTTTCCTTTTTGTGGTGACTATCGTGCATTCATATTTAAATTCATTTTCAAAAAAATTTTACAAGGCGATGTTCTGTGTTGGTATCTATCTAGTGCCTAATAAAGAATATATGAGTTTTTAAAATTTTCATAAAAAATCCCTATGCTTCTCGTACATTTGCGGCGCCTAGGTGACATCAAATTATCTTTCAAAACCTAAATTTTCATTTTCCATGAAAGTTCATGCATAAAAAGGGGATTATATCTAAATAATGACCAAATGGAACCAATTAAGCCGAAATTGAAATAAGACATAGTTGGCAGGTACCAATTTCGGGCGCGTAGGGGGTGCTAATCCTTTTCCATGTGTAACCAACTCTCAAACGCAACAATGAATCTCTGGACTTTGGAGACCTTGAAATAGATGTTTTGAGTTTTGTAACTTGGAATATTATTTTTGATAGGCATCTGATCCTGCCTAGCCTAAAATGATCGATGGTGACTCCAAGTTTATAGCCACTTTATGGTGGCCATCCGAGACTAGTTGGATAAGCGATTTGGCTAACGGTCTCTCTCTTCTTCATATTACTATGCCTAATCTAAATCCTAATAATGGGATAACTTAAAGGCTCAACCATCACCATATATCTTTTAAATCGTGTGCACCCACTTTGGATCGTCTAGAGAAAAAAAGAAAAAGGGGTACATGGTGACATATACCAAGCCTTAGCGATGGGCTTGTGATTGGATCTAAACAAATTTTTAAAGCCTAAATTGCCAATGACAAGGAACATTGTCATGAAATATATGGTTTGTCAAAGGGCATGCTTGGCTTTTCTTTAGTTGTAGATTGTTAAAGCCTTTCTGCATCATAACTCTGCATGGCAGAACTAATGGAAATAAGAGCCGCTAAGCGTAATACATAGAGCTATCCCCTAGTATGTGAAGGAAAATCCCACAATACCCTTACTTTTAGCTTAAAAACATTAGTTGAACACTCCATATAAAAGAATCAATTTTGGCTTAAAAAAAAACAAGAAAGAGGAGAAATCTATAGACATCTCTATCTTATTCTTAGCTATCCCCAAAAATACTCCAAAAGCCTTTAGACACAAAACTCTCCTAAAAATGTTGTTCCATTGGCCTCCATCGTTAGCCAAAGACTTCATCCTATAACTCCTTTAAATCCTTAACAAAAACCTCCCAAAGCTCAACCTTTCACATACTTTCATATTTAAAACCCTTCTCTATCAACATTATAACCAAAAAGCTTTTCTTTTAATCATTTTCTTACTAAAAAATAGCAAAGAGAGGGAAAAAATTAAGCTTAAAGTTGCTGCTCCAAGTAGAGAGAAAAGTTCAAGGCTTTTTGGTATGTACTTTCCATCTTGCTCCATTTATTTTTGTTCTAAGCATTTGCATCTTTTAAGTGAACCATTCATAGTGCCATGACCATCTTAGGACTCCCATGCATTATTATGGCCTTGGTTATGGTAGCCTTAGGGCCTTGATGATCCTTTTGATGTCTTAACATTGTTTTGACAACCAAATGTGCCATATTCTACCTTTATCATTAAAACAGCCCTTGTCCATCATCTTTGCCATGTTTCATCCATGATCACATGCCTAATACATGCTTGAATCTTCATCCTCACATGTTTTTGAACATATTCATGTGTTTCCTTGCATTTTGATGAGTTTCATGGCAATAAAAATGTTGTTTTGAGAATTCCAACATGCTTTTCTTTGCTCATGTATGATCATATCATCTTCTATAAAATGATCTTCCATGCATCTTATTTGTCACCTTCTTGCATTTTTGTCATCTTTTCTATGTCAAAATATCATCTTTTGCTTGTTTAAGTTATTGTTTGTGTTATTATGTATGTAGCATTATGTTCATAACATATTTGTCAAAAAATGTCTTCTTGTTTAAAATCATTTGATTTTCAAAAAGCCCAAGTTAAATCATACTACTTCAAATATATAGAGATTGGCATGGATTTAATGTTGTCACTAAATTGGTACTCCAATCTTGGGGACAAATCAAACATTTCAGGTTTGGATTCATGCTGATATAAGTTTAATAATGTTGTTTTTCAAACAAAAATGACCCTACTAGTTGATAAAAAATATATTAAACCTTAACCTTGAGCTTAATGCCTTTATTTGTGGCACAGTTAGCAAGTTGTTTCATCGTCCTAGGCTACTCCAAGATTATGGAATGAACTCGTGATGCTTATGTCATTTTTTTCTTTGTGTCACAGATGTTGGGATGTCTATGGCTCGAGTTTGCCCCCAAGAAATCGAATAATCCTTGTTTTTGGCTTTGGCAACACAATAGTTTGGATTTGAAAAATTAACTTTTAACCATAAATGATTTTTCTAGAATTTTTTTTGATATTTTTCCTTTAAAAGGCATCAAATTACCTTTCCAAAGGTGTCTCGTTTGCCTTAGATTATTTCAGATGAGGAAAGTTACAATTTTTCAAACCTTTGCTATCTAGAACCCCTAAAAGTAGCGAATTATATTCTGTTTGGGTCGTTTTAGCTTGTCAAATAATTTAATTGTATTATTTAAATATTTTTCAAGAAAGTTTGCAAAATTCCTCTTTCAGAAAGGTATTGTTTACGATTGAATGATTTTGAATGAGTCTGCAAAGATTTTTCAAAATCAATCATGCCTTTTCCTTTATACACCCTACTAGTGTTAGCACAGGCCTAACTTTAAAAGTAATTCTACCCAATAAGTGATTTTTTAGGATTTTTGAGATGTTTCTATACCAATCTTCATTGAGTTACCTTTCCAATGATACCTTATTTACCCACCAAAGCCTTTGGATGAATCCAAAATAAATTCGAGAAAGGGGATACCATTCCTCGCATGCTTGCTAAGACTAGATCGATGAACTAGTAAAAGCCTCTGAACAGTAGGAGCAAGAATGGCTACAAGTGGTTGATCAAATATGCCAAATTTATTAGGACCATAACCACTATTTCATTGAGCAGATTCAAGTGGCCTAATTAGGGGTCCAAATCATAACTAATTTAACCTAAACTCATAACCCTGATCAAAACATCAAATCATAACCTAACTCACCTATTATATGCCAACCTACTCTACCTCTGAAGAATCTCAACAGGAGTCACCCAACATTGAAAGGATTAACTTCTTAAGAAAAGTCTCTAAAGACACTTAGTGGAAGACGCATGTCCACAACATCAGGGGCTAAATAGCGAGGAAAACCACTTTAAACTCTTTTGTATTTTAAAATCTTTTGTGATCCCATGATTTGTCATAGGTTGTACATTCATTCTTTTGAGTGAAATACAATCACTTGATTTTTTACAAGGTCTTTTTAATTCCTGTATCCCATGTTGCATCATATTTATCATTTAACTAATAATGCTTGATAAATAAATGGAACTGATAATAGGATTTTCTAATGATACATGGAAAGATGAAATATTACAAGAATTTTGTTTCATGTCTTGCCCACATCCTAAAGATATGCTAAAAAATCCTCTCCCATTAAACCTTAACCTAAAGATAACGGGCCTAAATTTCTTTTCCAGCTATTATCCTAACAACCGGAGTTCAGAATAGTCCACTGAAACCATCATAGATACCCTTTGAATCATAATTGGCAAAGAGAAATCCTCAATACTCACCAAACTCAACGGGACAAAAAATACTCAAACATGAGCCATATAAGCTCTAGTCCATCCTTTCATAACTATGAACCTATTGTACCTTCTAAAAATAGCTTTAACATTCAAAGACTTTGGAAATCTAGAGTGAGATTGATAAACCCTAGGGCAAAAAGCCACCCTATCAAACTTATAGAAGATCAGATGACTGAAAAGGCCAAGAAATAGATTGTCGGATTAGATTTTTGAAATCATCACTTATGCATCACTTAAGCATGCATCTGCATTATTCATACAACGAGTAACATTCTCCAAGCATGAACTCCTACTTTTAAAAGTCAAAATTAAACAACACTTTAATTACAAATTCTTATTTTCAAAAAAGCCTTGAAAGTTTCCATGTAAGAATCCCTCAGCTCATGAGTGCGTAAATTGTAATTCAAGAAAGAAACCTAAACTTATATCTTTTTAGTTCTCAAAATGCAGGACACCTTTTTTTCTTTTGCTAGTCTTCAAAGAGCATCACACTTTTCTTTTTTCTTTTAGTCTTCAAAGAGCAGGATGCCTACCTAGCTCGATCCTTAAAGAGCAGGATCCCTACCTACATTAGTCTTCAAAGAGTGAGACATCTACTTACATTAGTCCCCAAGGAGCAGAACACCAACCTACTTCAGTCCTTAAAGAGTAGAATGCCTACCAACCTCAATCCTTAAATAGCTAGATGCCTACCTACCTTAGTCTTTAAAGAGCAGGATGCCTACCTCAGTTCTCAAAGAGCAGGATGCCTGCCTACCTTAGTCCTTCAACATCAAAACACCTACTTACCTTAATCCTCAAAGAGTAGGATGCTGACTTACCTCAGTCCTTAAAGAGTAAGATGCCTACTTACCTCAGTCCTTTAAAAGCAGGGCATTTACCTACATCAATCTTCAAAGAGCAAGATGTCTACCTACCTCAGTCCTTAAACAGCAAGATGCCTATTTACCTCAGTCCTTAAAAAGTAGGATGCCTATATACTTTAGTCCTTAACGAATAGGATGCCTACATAACTTAATCCTTCAAGAGCTAGACACTTACACAACTTTAGTCCTTAAAGAGCAGAATGATTATTTACCTCAATCCTCAAAGAGCAGGACATGCTTATCTACCTTAGTCCTTAAAGAGTAGGGCATTACCTAGCTTAGCCCTATAAGAGCAGGACGCATACCTACTTCAGTCTTCAAAGAGCCAGACATAAATATACCTCAGTCACTAAAGAGCTAGACGTTTATCGAGTCAAAGCCCACACTAGCTGACGCTTGTATGAAGAGTTAAACCCAAGAAACCACAAGCCTAGTAGAGAGGTCAAACACTACAAACTTATTAAAATTTTTTTATCTATTGGGATCACCGCTGATATGCTCAGCCTATCTCAACGTAAAATTAACTAGATCCCTATTTTCCTAAGTGCACTTAAAAGGCATCATTTCATCCCAGACAAAATAGTGTCTATTTGTCTTTTCCTTATTCTTGATACACAGCAATAATCAAAGAAAGATAGCTATAGACATCCCCATTTTGTTCCAGCCATCATTCGAGGCATTGTATGTTATTATTTTGAGCATCCTTTAAGTTTTATACCAAGCCTAAGTTATGGGCTTGTGATTAGATTTAAACCAATTTTTAAAGCCCAAGAAGCCAATGACAAAGGACATTTTCATGAAATATATAGTTTATCAAAGGGCATGCTTGGCTTTTCTCTAGTTATAGACTGCTACAGCCTTTTTACAAGACTACTTTGCATGGAAAAACCAATGGAAATAAGAGCAGTTGAGTAAAGTACCTAGAGTTGTCCCTTAGACATGAAGGAAAATTTAACAATGCCTTTACTTTTGACTCAAAAACATTAGCTGAACACTCTATATAAGGAGCTAGATTTGCTCAACCAAAAAAGAAAGAAAGAGAAGAAACCTTCAGATATCGAGAAAAAACCTTCAGATATCTCAATCTTGTTCTCAGTCATCTCCAAAAAACCTTTAGAAACCTCTAAACACAACACTCCTAAAAACACTATTCCATTGACCTTCATCCCTCAGCTAAGGACTTCATTCCTGTAGCTCATCCAAACCTTAATAAAAAGCCTCAAACGATTAACTTTCTACATACTTTCATCCTTAAAACCCTTTTCCATCAACATTATAACCAAAAAACTTCTTTTTTTTATCCTTTTCTTGCTAAACAATAACAAAGAGAGGGAAATATCAAGTTTAAAGTTGCTACTCAAAGTAGAGAAGAAAGTTTAAGGCTTTTTGGTATATATTCTCCATCTTGCTCCATTTATTTTTTGCTTTTAACATCTGCATCTTTTTAGTGAACCATTCATGTTGCCATGACCATCCTAGAGTCTCATGCATTATTATGGCCTTGGTTATGGTAGCCTTAGGGCCTTGATGATCCTCTTGATGTCTTAATGTTGCTTGGATAACCAAACATGCCATGTTTTGCTGGTATCATAAAAAGAGCCCCTGTTTATGCATCTTTAACATGTTTCATACACCATCACATGCCTAATACATACTTGAATCTTCATCCTATCATGTCTTTGAATATATTCATGTATTTCCTTGGATTTTGATGGAATAAAAATGTTGCCTTTAGAATTTTACCATGCTTTTCTTTGCTCAAGTGTGATCAAATCATTTTCCATAACATAATCTTCGATGTCATCTTCATACAACTTATCTGTCACCTCCTTGCATTTTTATCATCTTTTCCATGTCAAAATTCATCTTTTGCTTGTTTGAATGTGTTGTTTGTGTCCCTCATTATGTATGTTGCATTATGTTCATAACATTTTTGTCAAAAAATGTCTTCTTGCTTGAAAAAAATTTGATTTTCAAAAGCCTTAAGTTAAATCTATGCTACCAGAGGATGGATTTAATGTTTCACTAAATTAATCCTCTAATATTGGGGACAAATCAAACATTTTAGGTCTGGATTCATGACGAAAAAAGTTCAATAATGCTATTTTTCAAACAAAAATGACCCTTTTAATTGATTAACAAAATATTAAGCCTTGACCTTGAGCTTAATAAATTTATTTGTGGCATTGTTAATGGGTTGTTTCATTGTCCCAAACTAGTCTAGTATTATAGAAGAACTTGCAATGCCCATGTCACTCTTTTTTCTATGTTACGGACGTTCAGATGCCCATAGCTCAAGTTTGCCCCTAAAAAATCAAATAATCCCTTTTTTGGCTCTTGTAGCCTTGTAGCTCAAATTTGAAAAATTATTTTTAAACCATAAATGATTTTTTTAGACTTTGTTAATAGTTTTCCTTTAAAGGGCATCAAATTACCTTTCCAATGGTGTCTTATTTGCCTCGGATCATTTTAGATAAGGGAGCTATGATTTTTCAAACCTTTTATGTCTAGAACCCTTGAAACTAATGTATTACATTTTTGTTTTGGCTGTTTTAGCCCATTAGATGATTTCTTTGTATTATTTAAATATTTTCCAAGAAAGTTTGTAAAATTCCTTTTCCAAAAAGGTATTGTTTATGATTTAACAATTCTAAATAAGTTCAAAGCAATTTTTCAAAGTCCATCATGCCTTTTCCCTCATACATGTTGCTAATGTTGAAACATGCCTAACTTTAAAAATTAATTCTGCCTAGAAAACAATTTTCTAGGATTTTTGAGATATTTTTATATCAATTCTCATTGAGCCACCTTTCCAATGGCACCTCATTTACCCCTTAAAGTCTTCAAATGAAACCAAAATAAATTCGGGAAGGAAGATAGTGCAATGTTGTCCCCCTTTTTCTAAAATTAAAATTAATCTAGTCTCATCATCAAGATGTTGGATCTTGTCGAAATGCATCGATTGGCTCATCTAACATAAGCCTTTTAATATCAAATCAAGGTATAATACAAAATATATTTTATTCAAATCCTTGACTTCCTATTTTCAAAATACCTTTTTTTTTTTTCTAAAATATCTTTTTCATTTAAAACATCTAAAGATTTCATCTTTGCGGATGCTCTAACTCCACCATTCCGAGGGAATACTCTAACCCTATTTTCCATTAAAAACTCAAATTTTCTCTTGGATTTATTCAAGAATCCTAATTATTTTCTTAAAATATCAAAATTTATCTTTGGGGATATTCCAACCTTATAACTCTGAGGTGATACTCCAACCCCGTTTTTCATACGTAAAAAAATGCTTGAATTTTCACTCTAAGATTTGTTCTAGATTCCTAATTAGTTTTTCAAAATATAAAAATTTTTATCTTTCAGGAGACTCTAATCCCATCTTTTTGAAAGGGTACTCCAACCTAGCTTTTACCTCAAAATCCAAAAAATTTTTCCCTTTTGGATCTCCCAAATTGTTTCGATTAAAACTTTTATCATCTTTCAAATTACCACTAAATCCAAACACATCTCAAATTTGTCATTCTTGTTATTCTTCAATAATTAAAGTCAATTACGAGATACATTCCAATTGTCCATCCTTTTTACGTTCTGTTGTGTGTGATTATATTTATGTGAAATTATTATATTCATTTTTGTCTTATTAACATTTTCCTTTTTGTAGTGACTATAGTGCATTCCTATTTAAAACTTGTTTTCAAAAAACAATTTACAAGGCAATATTCTGCTTTAGCATCTCTCTAGTGCCTAAAATGGAATATTTGAATTTTCAAAATTTAACTCGAAAATTGTTTTTGTTAAAAATCCCAATGTTCCTTATACCTGCACGATGCATAGGTGATATAAATTTTCTTTCAAAACCTGGATCCATAGTTTTCAGAAAAATCCATGCATTAAAAGGGATTATATCTAGATAATGACTAAATGGAACCAATTAAACCAAATTTAAAGTGAGATAAAGTTAGCAGGTACTGATTTCGGGCGTCGTGGGGGTGCTAATCCTTCCCCATATGTAACCAACTCTGAACCCAACTAGCGAATCTCTAAACCTTGTAGACCTTGAAATTAATGTTTTGAGTTTCGTAACTCAGAATATAGTTTTCAATAGCCATCTAATCGTGCTTAGCACAAAATGGTCGGTGGTGACTCTAAAACTGTGGTTACTTCATGGTAGGCTCTCTGAGACTATTTTGAGGAACGATTTCCCTAAGTCTTGGTCCTCTTCATATTATTAAGCCTATTCAAATCTTGATCAAGGGATAACTTAAAGGCTAAAACACAACCTCAACACCATTTTTTAAAGTCAAGCACACCTACTCTTTAGATTGTTCGAAGACAAATATAAAACGGGTACATGGCAATAGTCCCCAAACACGAAAATTAAGAAAAAAGATAATAATAATAATAATAATAATAATAATAATAATAATAATAATA
>JBBYHK010000007.1:548450-584374 GCA_038382065.1 Adansonia grandidieri | reverse complement strand
AATCCTAAACTACCACAACCAAAAGCCACAATAATGCATGATAATCCTAAGAGGGTGATGGAAACATGGAGAGCTCCTTGAAATGATGAAGATAATGAAAAACAAAAAATGAAACTGATAAAGTGAGAAGTTATACCAACAAAACTTCATTTCTTGGCCAAATGATTTGAGCAGTAGAGATGGCTTGAATTTTCATCTCTTCCTTGTTGTTAATAAGCAAGAAAAAAAAGAAAAATAATAAGGTTTCGATTTTGGTATGGATGAGGGTGATTTTTGGAGTGTGTAGTGGATGAAAGTAAGTGTTTTGGGGTTGTTTTTAGGTGGTGGGTGAAGAGCTACCGGATTTGGTTTTCTTGGTGTATGAGTGTGTTTTTGGAAGTGTAAATGAGCTGGGATCTAACCTTTTTCTACTGAGATAGAAGTGGTCTATTTATAGCAGCCTTTTGAGCCAAATTGGAGGTGTTTTTGGCTATTTCTCAAGGGGGACAAGATGATGTCAGCATGATGGCTATAGGGCAGCTGTAGGGAGCAACTTGCTGCCAATGTGATGTGCATAGGGTGGCTAGATTAAATGCTGAAATGCTTTTCCAGAAAATAGGGTGGTCAATGGTGATATTGGTTAACAAGCTAAGGAGTAGGGTGATCATGTGGTGAAGTCTAAATTCGTAATCTGATATGTGTTTTAATCTTTCCTGATGAAAATAAATGAGTTAAAATCGAGTTTTTGGATCAATGGTGGATGAGTAAAAAATGCCTAGACCGTGAAAATGGCCTGCATGTATCGATATATTGCATAATGTATCGATACATTTGGTCCAAAAACCTTGTGTGTATCGATACAATGAACATTGTATCGATACAATGATCACTATATCGATACTATGAACCATTGTATCAATACTATGAACCACTGTATCGATACATGTTGACATGTATCGATACATTTCTTTACAGAATGCATGCTTTGGTCCTGGCATGGCCTAGTATCGATACATGAGGTCCTGTATCGATACATAGGCTTATGTATCGATACATCTACATGTTGTATTGATATAAATGGGGACATTTCAAATTTTTGGCATGTTGGAGCATTGTATCGATATAGGAGAACCATGTATTGATACATTCAAGTAAAATTATGAATTTTCTTATATCTTTTATCCCCGGATACCTTGAACTACGTCATTTAATGCCACATCTCTGCATTTACCTTTAATATGATCCCTAGGCCTTCTTGAAATCCTCAAAATACTTTTTTGCCAAGCGACAACATCGCCCCCTGTTACATCTATGCTCTAGATTGCTAAAAATTAGCCCGGACAAAATAAGGTGTCTACAGATAGTAACCTCTCTATCTTTCTAAGACAAGATGGCAACCTCTCTACCTTTTACTGGCTAAGGTAGTAACCTCCCCTTTTTACAAAGGTTCTTAGGTGTAAATAGGAATGGCCTCTAGAAGGTTAAGTGTTTACATGTTTGAGCTTAAGATTACGAAGATATAAATTCAATGATTATGAGAATGATAGGAACAATTAATCTTGTACAATTAATGAACTAATATAAGAGCTTGAAGAGATGAACAATATGGCTCTTTGCTCTTTTTTTTCGTTTTTGTTTTATTGGTTCTTGGGAGTCTTAGTGAGGCTTTTTGTAGCCTTGATCTTTAATATGGCCTTTGATAGCATTTGACTAAGGTTTAGAGCCATTACAACCTCATAAGTTCAAGCTATAATTGAAACACAATCCTCTAATCAATCCTTGTGATATCGATACAAGATTTAAGTTCCCATTTTAAAGCTGGGTATCGATATAAGGATGTAGGCCTTGAAAGTTGGCAATTTTTCAAGGTTTGGTATCAATACAAAGAACACTTGTATCAAGACTTAGCCTATTATATTGATACTAGCATGGTATGTATCGATACAAATAAGGGTTTCATGAAAACCTTAGCTACTGCTAAGTGTCGTATTAATACTTATGCGGTTTGTGTCAACATTTATGCTGTTGTATCAGTTTTTTTAGTGGTTTTAGGCATGGCATCAATACTAGCATGCATTAGATCAATACAAACACTAAAAATACCTTATAACATGATTTTTCTTAACTTAAAACTTTCTAAAGCAAGTCTCAAACATATTCTGAATCTCAATATATTTGAAACATCTTTCTTTAGAAAATATGAAGTTTAAATATTTTAAGTGAAAGTACTTAAACACAAGGTAATTAAGTTTAGGTTTTCATTTTATCAAAGTCGAGATTAATTCATAGCTAATATGCTAACAATCTCTCCTTTTTTATATGAAAAAACTTAAGATAAATTTGCTTATACAAACTCCCCCTACACATTTAACAATTTTTAGTAAAAACTCTTTTAATAAAAGCATTGTTTGAAGATATGAAAACTTTGTAAAATGCTTTTGCAAAAACTTGGCAATGGCAAACAAGATCACATTAGGTTATAACACTACAAACTAACATAAATCATTTAATATGCATGTGGCAAATAAGTTCACATTAGGCCCTAACACTACAAACTTGCATAAACCATTTCATACACATGAGATGTTATAAATATGAATACATATAAAATAATTCTCCCTCTTATTTGCTTTCAATAGATATTCAATTAAAATGAGCAAATAAACCCCTAAAATTCTCCCATTTTTCCTATATCAGAAAGGTATATTAATTCAAAGCTAAGGGTGCTAAGTCAAGCAAGAATTCATACTATGTATACAAATCAGTAAGTAGTTAAGAACATGCATACAAATTGTTAAGACAAAAATATAGACCTTAAAGTGCATTCATAGTTTGAATTTTATGCATTCATTTGTTGATGTTTAATCATAAATAAGATTATAAGTATAGAAGACATGGCAATTGTTATTAAAGAAAATCCTAATTGTTGTCTATATGCATGAATAATTCTTACTATTGAGTTTTTAGTATAGTACTAATCATCAATCAATTAAACCATACGAAAAGTTTGAAAAACATTTGTCAAGTAAAGCATAAAAAAACTTCCATAGGTTGAAAAATCATTTACTCATACAAGAAATATCCAATAATATCACATGAGCAAATTTGAACATAAACCATCTTACTATCATTTTGACAAAAGAGTATGCCTAGTGTTAGTGTTTAGTATTTTTTTATATGCAATTTAAGCATTGTTATCACAAGAAAGCATATACCAATTACGGTCAAGGATGGTTTATTTTAATCAATGAACATCCTTAAGAATTAATCATAAGCATTTTAAACCAAGAGTCAAGGCATGATAAAAACATTGATTGAAACTAATCATTAGGATGAGAGATATAAAAAATACTTAAGATCATGTTCAAGGATTTATACAAAGTAAATAATTAAGCATAAAAAATACTAATTGTTAATTATAAGCTCATGCATGTATGTTATAAATGCTTGAATAAGTTTAACTACCTTAACCGTACCAATTTTTGTTGATATGCTCATTATTACTTTGAGTCCATGAATCGAAGGGTTGAGCACTTCTTGGATGATTTAAGCTTGATTTGATAAGGTTGCATGCTTGTTTGCTTCTTTTTGTTTTCCAAGTGTTTATCTTCTCAAGAATGGCTTTATCTCAATGAAACCTTGCATAAACTTAAAAGAGATCTTGGTAAAGGATATACATTAATAGTACCAACATATCAAGGATAATATATAAATATATATAAATCTATTTAAAAAATGTTTAATAAGCACCAATTTTGAAGGGAAAAAATGATATCAGTTGATGGCAAATAAGATTTTTGTTGATCATAACTAATTCTAATTGCTAATTTAAGAAATCATTTAGAGGCCAATCGATAATTGTTAGCACAAATTGTATCAATTGTAATTTTACAAAGAAAAATATTTAAATTAAGCACAAAAAGCATTTGATTTTGTACATATAAGTATCATGATTCAAATATTAGCACTTAGTCATGCATTTGATTTGTGACGAACTCATCAATTTATCAAATACAATGTTTAAGCATGTGATGAGTAATGAAATGATGTTTATCATTGATCAAAAACCATAAAAATGAAGCATTTGAAGTAAAAACCCATTAAAATGATTAAAATGCATATTTGGACAAAAGCAGCTCGAATTGCCAAAAATGTACAGCAAGTATCGATATAAGGGAAATCTGTATCAATACTCACATCTTTGTATCGACACAACATTCATATCGATACAACATAGGTTTTTTGTTCATTGTATCGATATAACACTCAAAATATCAATACATCCTTCAAATTTTTCAAAAAATGTTAAGAAAAACATATAATTTTGTATTCCAAAACTCATGATATAATGTTTTAATGCAAACCTTTTGATTTTTGAAAATTTGAAATGCATATGAATGTTCAAAAGTTTGAATTAAAACAACTTTTAAAATTAAGTTTGAATGATCTTGCATATTTGGTCATATAAACAACTTATCTTCAAGCAATATGCAACAAAAAAATCCTAAAATAAGAAATTTTCATACAAACCATATATATACATGAGTTTATAAGTATATCCAATGTCTACAAAACTTAAAAAAAACTATAAAACATGAACTTTATAATATAATCAATGATCTTAGGTTTCATGCAAGCATAACTGAACATGAAGCATTAAAGAAACTTAAAGAATTGCCTATTCATGTTTATGATATAAAATCATATAAGCAAGCTCTACACGCTTCTCCTAAGGATGCACATGGTATTTATCATGCATTAGAGCTTTTTGATAACTTAAAACATGAATTTTGTTTAAATCAAACTTTTATGAATAATGTTATGCTTGAGTTTATGCTTCATAATATTAAATCAGTTAAATATATCATCATGAAGCACATAATCTTCAAATGCATTTTCCAATAAGCTCGTACATATTCAATATACAAAATTTATGCCTTTCATTAAAAGCATTTTGCATAAAAATAATAAAAAATATATTTTTTTTAACAAAGCAATTTATATTTATATATAAATAAACATATAAACACATATAGACATCTGCATATAACATGAATAGGTAACCACATATGATAAGAACAAACTTAGTGTTTAGAAGTTACCCATCACACTTCCTTATATGTCGAAAGCATCCAATTGTATTGCTTTGCTCCTTTTTGCTCCATCATACCTACAAAAGACTTTTACTTGCATTTTGGTACCCAAATTGACTAGGATCCTTGAGGGTTAGTCTCAAGGCCTCTTGTTCCCTTAGGAACCCATACTTCCTTATCATTAATTTTTGTTTTTTTCTTAATAGAATAAGTATGCACATAGTGACCATGAAATTTGTAATGTGTGCACTTGGTCATATTCATTTGAAAAGGATTTTTCTAAAATAATTTTTCTTTTCTTATTCTAAGTTTTTAAAATCAAAATTGACTTTTTCTTAAATTTCAATTCTTAACTTGGAATTATTAAAATAATTTTTTAAATTCTTATTTTTACTTTCGAACTTAATTTTAGATATCAATAATAAATCATTTTTCCATTTTTTTTAATTCAAAAATCATATTTCTAGGTTTTAAGTTTATTTTTTCAAACTCCATTGGCAGTTCATCAAATGCCTCTTGTAATTCATCAAATGTGTAAGAATTTAAATTACAAGAGTTTAAGGTTACCTCAGCCTATCAAAGGCCATGAAGCAAAGGTTGGGTATTTCATCATTCAAGTCTTCATCATTAGACCCTTTATCATCGAAAATATTGCTTTCACCCTAAGTAGCTACAAATGATTCTTTTTCTTTTTTTTTCAACAAATATCAATCGTACTTGACTTCGCTCGATTTATGGCAATTGTAGCACATTACTTTTTCAACTTTGCTTCTTTGAGATGATTTTTTTTGTTCATCTTGATGAACCTCTTGAACTTTTTGGCAAGAATGATCATCTCTTCATCTTTGCCATCTTCTTCATGATCCTCCTCGTCCTCATTCGTTGAAGCCTTTAATGCAACTTTAAGTTTCCTTGGTGATTGTTTCCAAGATTCATCTTCATTTCGTAGGTAGGAGTGATCCAATGAGTTCATTAAAGGCTAAGAGGCTGAGGTTCTTTGATTCTTCAATCACTGTCACCTTAGCTTCCCATGAATTAAGAAGGCTATTAAACATTTTCTTGACCATCTCCTTGTTAGGATAAACCTTTCCAAAACCTTTCAAGTCATTGACAATGTCCATAAATCCATCAGACATCTCCTTAATACTCTCCTTCGATTTTATCTTGAATATTCTCATAATCAAAAGTAAGCATGCTTATCATAGACTATTTGAATTTATTAGTCTCTTCATGTGTGATTGCCAACTTCCCCTATATCTCTTTAGCATTATCACATAAGGACACCTGATTGTATTTATTTGGCCTTAATGCATAAAAAAGACTACGGATGGCCTGACTGGGTTGAACCATTTTGGTGTCACTTTCATCCTCTTTGTTTTCCTCCTTGGGGACTTTCTTATCTCCTACCACATTCATTGGGATTATTGGACCAGTAATGATTTTCTTTCAGACTTGATCATTATTAGTTTGGACAAATAACTTTATTTTTGTTTTCTAGTAAGCATAATTTTGACCATTAAAGAATGAAGGCCTTACAATTGAATGTTCTTTTCGACCCATATTGAAGAAATCACCACCAGCCATTCTACTTGGTCTTTTATGGATCTTTACTAAAAGATGTTAAGCCTATAGGAATGAGACACAAGCTCTAATACTAATTATTAGACCTTAAATGTAGTGATGGAAATTAAGAGTGGGTGAACTGATTTTTCAAAAACTTTTCCTAATTAAAACTTTGAATATATAAATTGAGAAATCTAGCAATGAATAACTTGGAGTTGTAAGATGGTAAAACAAACAAAGATAAATGAGTAAGGGAAAAAAATACAAACATGATGATTTATAAAGGTTCAGCCTCACTTGCCTACGACCTCTCCCTTAGCCTCACTTGTCGAGAAGTTCTCAAATTCATTACCTTGAATTGTTTACCTTTCAATGAAAAGGTATAACCTTTACAACTCCCTATCTTTTAAAACTTCGATAAAAACCTCTTCCTTATCTTTTATGGTTGAGATAGAACCCTCTCCCTACTTTTTAAGGCTTAGTAAAAACTTTTCTATCTTTCTAGGTTGAGATAGTAACCTCTCTATCTTTCAAAGCTAAAATAGCAACCTTTCTATCTTTTAAGGCTAAGATAGTAAGCTTTTTATCTTTCTAGGAAAAGATAACTACCTCTCTATCTTTTGATGGCTAAGGTAGTAACTTTCTCTTTTGCAAAGGTTCTCAGGTGTAAACAAGAATGACCTCTAGAAGGATGAGTGTTTACATGTTTGAGCTTAACAAAAGATAACTACAAAGATATAAACTTAATAAGTACAACAATGACAAGAAGAATTAATCCTATACACTAAATAAACTATTATGAAAGCCTGGAGAGATGAATGATATGGCTATTTGTTCTTTCTCTTCTTTATTATTATTATTTTTTTGTTCTTAAGAGTGTTGGTGAGGCTTATTTGTAGCCTTGATCTTCAACATGGCCGTTGGTGGTGTTTGACTAAGGATTAGAACCGTTTTAGCTTCATGACTTCAAGTTACTATTAAAATACACTCTTTCAATCCTGACTTAATCTTTATGGTATCAATATAGGATTTGAGTTTTTGCCCATTTTGAAGCTTGATATTGATACAAGGATATAGGTCTCGAGACCTGGCAATTTTTCAAGGCCTAGTATCAATACAAAGAAGGCTTGTATCGAGACTTATCCTATTATGTTGATACTAGCATGGTTTGTATCGATACAAATTAGGGTTTCATGCAAACCTTAGCTACTGCCAAGCATTGTGGCAATATTAATAGGGTTTGTATTTGATACTCAACATTTTGTATCAATACTTAGGCTATTGTATTGATACTTTTAGGGGTTTTAGGCATTGTATCGATACTAACATGCATTAGATTGATACATACATTAATATACTTTATAACATTATTTTTCTTGACTAAAAACTTACTAAAACAAGTCTCAAAGATTTTTGAAGATCAATATATATATATTTATAACATCTTTCTTTAGAAAATATGAAGTTTTAAATGATTTAAGGAAAAAAATTAAGTTGAAAGTATTTAAACACAACCTAATTAAGCTCAAGTTTTTGCTATATCAAAACTAAGATTAATTCAAAGCTAATAAAGCTAACATAAATTATTGATTTTAAGTTAAAAACCATATTTTCACCAAAAACACTCTTTTTTCCAAAAATTACTAAAGTTTTCATCTGTGGGGGATACTCTAACCCCATTTTTCTATACTTCACTCAAAATCCAAATTTTCTCTCTCCGAATATCTTTGGGCCTCACAATCAAAATCTTCTTTCTCCACACCTCAAGCGACCACCAAGTCCAAGTACATCTTAAAATTGTCATTATGGTTATTCCTTAGTAATTGAGGACAATTTTGAGATGTACCCCAACCGTTCCTCCTTTTCTATGCTTTTTTATTTTTATTTTTATTTTTATGCGATATATTGTATTTTTTTTTCTTACTAATACATTTCTTTTTGTGGTGTCCATTTTGCATTCATATTTCCAAAATTGTTTTCAAAAATCACAAGGCAAAGTTTTGTGTCGGTATCTTTCTAATGCTTGATACGAAATTTTCAATTTTCAAAAATTAAATTTAAAGATATTATTTAGTCAAAAATCTCTATGTTCCCCACCTCTCTAGGGCATATAAGATTCAAATTTTCTTTAAAACCAAAATTTACTAACTTACACAAAATTCATGCATAAAATGGGATTATATCAAATAATGACAAGTCAAAATTGTAGAAACTAAAACCAATGTAAGACATAGCTAGAAGGTATCGATTTTGAGTCATAAGGATTTTAGTAATTCCCCACACATAACCAACTCTCGAATTCAACAGATGAGTCTTTAGATCCTGTAGACCTTGGAATCAATTTTCTGAGTTTCATAACTCAAAACTCGATTTCAATAGGTGATCGATGGTGACTCAAAGCATTACCCACTTCGTGGTGGCCATCCAAGACCAGTTGGATGGGGGATTCATTTGATGCCTAATCTAAATCCTAATCAAAGGATATCCCAAATGCACATTTTTAAGTCGTATGCATCACCTGAGCGATTAAGTAGGGGCATTGCTAAAAATACTTATTTTTTACTTATTCCTTGTCATTGTTTTAGGCTCCACTTGATTGGATAGTAAAACTATAAATAGTGGTGGCAATGAGATTAGATACTATATCAGTGATGGGATGTGTATTTGAATTTAATCACTGTGATAGCGGTGGGATGAGAACTAAAAATAACCATTAAGGATATTAACATAAGATTGCAAATAAATTATTTATATATATTCTAATAATAATTAAAATTTTAATATATAAAAGATAAATATAAAAAAAACTAAATTTATCTGTCCTTTCAATTGTTTCAACTTATTCTCTCTCTAACCAATGTTCATCTTCTCTAACCTGTTCTTCATTATTCTTTCCCAAAGACTAATGCTAGTTTAGATTTTAGTGGTTTTTTTCTGCTAGCCACCATTATCAATGGTCAGTTAGGTCAAATCCAAGCAATATTTACTCAAACCCGAAACCTCTTTCTCTCTCCTTCTCTCCCATTACTACCCATAAACCAACTTTTGTGCCTTTATTCTATTTGTTGATCCTCTCATGAAATAAAAATATAGTAGACTAAACTGTAGAGAGATGAAGAGTTTTTTTTGCAAAAAAGGTGAAGAAAATTATTTCCTTGTTTTAGATTTAATATTTATATGCTTATAAATTTCTAAAATCATAAAGCACATGGTAGGAACAAAAAAAATTAAGATATTCTTCATTTGCACCAATCACAATATGGTCGAGATACGAATCGTGACCAGCCAAACTCAAAAAAGTAGGTGCACTATTCATTCCTATTTATATTTATATATCATTACTTTTTTATTATAAAGGTCATATCATTATTATTGTTATTATTTTTATTTTTGGGGACTTAAACAGTAATTATGAAACGACCAATTATTTTGGAGTTGCCAACCATTTATTTTGGGCCAAGTGAGATTGGTTACCTATCAAAGTTTACGTCAAGGGTTACGAAACCTTAAACAAACTCCAAATTCTATGCTTACACTAAAATCATATAAAAGGGTTTGAGAGTCGGTTACAATCACAAGTAAGGATCGACATTCTTGTGATGATAAAAAATCAATACCTATTAACCATGTGTTAGTTCAAAATTTGATTTTTATTCAATTTTAATATTTGATATTTAATTATAATTCTCACATATTAAAGTTTTTATAAGACAAATTTATTATTCCATATGAGAAAATAGAGTTTTTAATATTTGTGGAAAATCAAAATATCTTCCGTACCTCATTGGAAGACCTAAGAAATATAAGAGGTTTTATTTTAATAATCAAAATCTCTTACGTACCCCATTAGAGAATCGAAAGAATATGAAAGGTTCTATTTTCACAAAATTCTAACAATCTTTATATTCATTTTAAAAAGAATATCCTATTATTAAAAAAATCTGTAAAACCCCTATCATTTTTTGAGAGAAATGTTACGTACTATTCTAATTCGAAGACATTGCCTTAATTTTAAAATTTGAATTTTATTTAAATAATATAAATTACCCTAAGACTTAGTTTAAATGAAAAGTATTAAACTCGTCTCTAAAGATCTGACTTTGGCCGAGATGAATAAAATGTCCTCTAAAATGCACTTTCGTCATAAAAGCATCCTATTGACCCTAAAGAACTTAATTTTTGGGTAAATTACTAAAATGCCTTTAAGAAATACCTTTGACTTAAAAGTATCTCGATAACCTTAAAGAACTCAATAATATTAGAAAAAGATAAACCTATCCCTAATGTATACCTTTGACATGAAAGTATCTTAATAATCACATAGAACTCAATCCTAAGATAAATTACTAAAATACCCCTAAGGTGTACCATTGATGTAGAAGTATCCTAATAACCTAGAAGATTTAAATACATCATGAAATAACCATTGTACCCCAAATAGATAATTTTGACACCAAAATTAACCTAAAATATAATAATTGCTAATACGTGCCAGACTTTTCAAAATTACATTTTGCACCCTACCAGAGAACCGAAATAATACAAAAAGTTTTAATATTTTCTACACCACCGGAGGATCGTAAGAATGCTAAAAATATTCCTAAAATGTCTAAAATATCTAAATGGATAATATTGGGTTTAAAAGACTTTTTTAACCCTAAAATGAAAGGTTTTCCACAAAGGACTCCAAACTTTACTAACTTTGCAACGTGGCCCCTATATAAAATAAATCTAACAAAACAACACAAAACACATCAAAATCAACATGAAAAATATACCAAGAAGCATATAAAGTGTTCAGCCAAACCACTTTGGCCATGGAACCATTTTTTTTATTTTTTGCAAACAAACTCCTAAACTTTATAAAATTGCAAGAAAAAAAACTTAAAAGGCTAAAAAATGTATTTTAACATGTTTAAAATGCATAAAGCAAATCCCTAGGTGTATATGAAGCTCTCGGTCAAGCATGGAAAGCTTAAAATAATTTCTTTTATTTTCAAATTTAGTCATTTTTTTCCTAAAATTAGAACATAGTACCAAAAACATAAAAAATCCTCCAAATCACACTTGTACACAATCGATCAAGCTTGGAACTACCTATTCAAAGCTTTAAAAATTTGGAAAAATTATTTTCTAGTCCTTACAACTGCAAAAAATCACAAAATCATCAAAATCATCATAAAAATAACAAATAAAATTGAATCAAAGGCCATATAAGGTTCAACCTTCACAAAATCACATACCAAACAAAAATTTTCCAACATGATATTCACATATCCTAATACTACTAAGCTAAATCAACATCATCATGTAAGAAATCATGAAAAATAAAAACATAATCATGTTTTATTAATATATCAACATGAAAATACCAAAGAAAATACTATTCATGTGAAAATATATACATGACAAAATCAACATGATATGAACAAAAACATATTTCAAATGAAAAACCAAGCTCCTGTTAAGAAAAATCAAACATAACAACTAAATCAAAGAAAATAGTTCATAGCCATCATGGTTGCCTTTTGATATGGTCAAAATCCATGAGAAAAAACATGATTTTAGCTTACCAAAATGAATATTCATGCATGAAGTGCAAAAAAATTTAAGAATTCTGCAATAGTAGCTACCTTGAAAAGCTTAAAAACTTAGTAATTTTGGTGTTTTATTAGTGTTTTTCTTATTTGGAAGCATTAGCCTCAAAATGAGCTAACCTTGTCCTATTTATAAGGGAAGGAATTCGGCTAAGGGTTGAAGTAGAGGCCCTTGGCCAAATGAATTTTAGCAATTTTTATGATTTTATTTATTTATTTTTTGAATTATCTTTTTAGATTCTTTCTTTTTTTTTTTTTTGCATTTTGATAAGATTCATTTAAAGAATTTTTTTTTTTCATTTTGTAAACTTTGTCAAAAGTTAAATGTTGACTCATATGGGTTAATATTTAGGCCTAATAATGATTTTTATAATATTAAGTTTTAATGATAAAATTCAATCCTAATTAAACCATCAAATTTTGAATGTGCATATAGTTATTCATGTATTTTTAAAAATCAAGGAACAATACAATTTTAATTGTAAATTTTATATAAAAGTGAATGAAAGGACTAAATTGTTCGAAATTATAAATTATAAATCAACAAAGTTAATTATAAATTTAATCACATAAAAGGCCTAATTAAATTTTCACATAAAAATTTTTGATCCAAAAGAGTCAATAAAAATTTTGGAGAGAGAAAAATTATTAGGCTTTGTTGAAAATCAAAATAAGTTTCACTGGCCTTTGTTGGAAAATTAATGAAATAATCACAAATAATCTTATTAGGCTTGTAGAAAATGAGATAAGCTTGAGGAAAAAATCAAAGATGAGCTTGGCAAGGTTATTGGGCTTATTGAGAAATTATTGGGCTTAATGGTTCTATTTGCAAAATTTAAAAGTTTTAGGCCTATTAAGGAAATTTTTCCCAAATTAAAATTAATAAAAATTTCAAGTGTTGAAAATTTTAAGAAATTTTATAGATGAGAAAAAAATAATTAAAAATTTCAAACTCGTAAAAATTTATGAGAAAAATCCTTATGGAGATAAATTATATTTTGAAAGAAATTGGAAAATCCATAAAATGGATTGGAATTTCAAAAAACTAGTTTAATGATAATTTAATGAAAGTATTTGAAGAATTTTGAAATTTTAACTTGGGAAAATTCCAGGGAAAATTTTACAAATAAAAAATTTGTATTTTAGAATTGGAAAAATTCCATGAATACGTTTAAATTTATAAAAATGAACTAATTTTAGCAAATTATTTAAAATATTAATTAACAAAATGAAAATTTGAAATCCGAAGTAACTTCACTATAAAAAAGATTTAGTGAGCATAATGCTCGTGGTACCATGAAAAATTCAAACTTAAGTGCCAACATTGACAAATTAACACCTCATGGTATAAAATGCCAATAAAGACTTTTTCATGAATATTTTTGATTTTTTGGAGTGCGTGTAAACATAAATACTATATGGGTATTGGTAAAAATATATAACAGTTAACTCTCCAATTTTCACCAAAAAATCTCAAAAAATTTTTAAAAATAAGAAATTTAACCATGATACTATATGCAAAAATAGATTTCAAAATTTGACAAGAAAATATTTAAAAATTAATTTTTTTCTTGAATATTCATCTTATTTATCCAAGATTTATTCTCTATAACCCTTGAAATTGCACTTTTTTCCATCACGTGCATATACAGCCATTTAGGCATGACTAAATTATCTTGAAAATGCCTAGCTCAGCTGGTGAAAGTTGACCTCTACCCAGGTGGCCATTATGTTCTGAGTCTCAACTAATTAGGACTATCAGAAAAAGAGGATCGGACGAAATTAAGTGTTTACAGCACCAAATAGCTGTTACCATGGGGTTTGTTGAATGTGAACATGATGTATTTGCATAATGGAAGCTAAATAGAAATTGTGACTCAAAACTAAAAAATGAACCAAACTTATGAATGGTGGTCCCATCTAGAATTAACACGAAATAGAATATGGATTTCATTGAACCAAATATAGTGTTAGTGTTTCAATGAACTCTCAAGTTTATAAAAAAGAAAAACTAAAATAATTATTAAATCTAATCTTAAAAAACATAAAAAAAAAATTCATCTAAGCATGAACTATTTGGAGATATTTATAAATCAAATGGCATTATACTAAATTGATACTTCTAAAATTTTAAACTTGATATCTAATTCGGCTTAATCTATTCAATTAAAGTTTATTTAATTAAAAATATTTTATAGTGACTAGAATTTGGGATACCAACAAAGTGGGGAGCTCATACCATTCGTTCCTTAAGGAATGGTATTGGGAAGCTCCAATGGCAACCGGTTTAACTGTTAGCCATAATTTTTATTTAATTTTTTATTTTTTGATATATTATTATTTAATAATACATAAAATTATTATAATTACATCAATATATTATAAGTTACATAAATCATTATTATTAAAAAGAAAAATTTAGAATTACCAACACATATTATAGTTACATAAATTATTATGATTGTTAATTAACTTAATATTACATATTTTTGTTATAATTACGTATATGCATTATTTACCTACATAAATTATGATAAAAGATAATAAAATTGTAATACATAAATTTATTACATTTACATAAAAATTTTGTAAGTTACAAAATTTTATTACAATTAAGTAATAGAAAATAGTACTACATAAAATATTATAATTATGTAAATTATATTATCTATTGCAGATGTATATTATCATAGATAATGTGAATAAGTATTACATATTTTTTTTTATAATTACACATATACATTATTTACTTACAGAAATTGTAATAAAAGATAATAAAAGTTGTCATACATAAATTTATTACATTTACATAAAAATTCTGTAAGTTACATAAATATATTATCAATAGGTAATAAGAAGTACTACTACAGAAAATATTATAGTTACATAATTATATTATCTATAATATATGTTTATTACCATATGTAATATAAATACGTATTAAATATTTTTATATAATTTATGCTATATGTAATGTATTTGTGTAAAGAATCTTTGAAAGTAATGTATATATGTAATTCGTTACATACAAATATTACCAAATTTACATACAGATATTATAAAATTACATAAAAATATTACCAGATCTGTAATATATGTATGTAAAATATTTCTTTAAGTAAATTAACTGTAATTTTCTAAAAATTATTTTTTATTATTTATTAAATATATTATATGTGTGAGAAATTAATTTTTGTAGCAATTTTTGAAGTGAAAAAAGTTTTCATATATTTTTAGTTTAATAGTTTATTTGGATGTATTAGTAATAATTATATTATATTAAGAAAAGATTAATTTTTTGATTAAATTTATAATTTTTATTAGTTGGTAAAATTACAACTACATATTACAAAAATTACACATAAATATTATAATTTACATGATGGTTATGTGTAATTTGTTTTATATATAATCTATTTGTGTAAAGAATCTTTAAAGGGAATACGTGTATAAAATTTATTACATACAAACATTACCAAGTTTACATACAAATATTACAGATTTACATAAGAACATTACCAAATCTGTAATATATGTATGTAAAATATTTCTTTAAGAAAATGAACTATAATTTTCTAGAAATTATTTTTTATTCTTTATTTATATATTATACGTGTGAAAAATTAATTTTTGTAGTAATTTTTGAAGTGAAAAAATGTTTAATATTTTTTTAGTTTAATAATTTATTTGGGTATATTAGTAATAATTATATTATATTAAGAAAAAATAAGTTTTTGATAAATTTATAATTTTTATCAGTTGATAAAATTATAACTAAATATTATAAAAAATTACGCATAAATATTATAATTTACATAATGTTTATATGTAATTTTCATTATATATAAATTAAAAATATTATATATAATATATATAATATATATAATATGTAATATTGTAAATATAATATAATAATGTATTATATATAATAAAAATAAAAAATAAGATTGTTAGATGTTGAAAAGCCAAATGAACAAGAAGGAAAAAGAAAAAAAATTATGTTAAATGTTAGGGAGAAATTCAAAAGAGTAAAATGTAATAATAATTATTAAAAAGATGAAAGCCAAAAGAATAATTTTAAAAAATGAAATAATCAATTTTAAAATTATTAATGAGGAGACTGTAATTATTATTATTATTTTTTTTTTAATTTAATCTTTTCGCTACCTTTCTCTTTGACAGTAATTTAGTAGAGGTTATAAATTATATATATTAAATTATAATATATGTTATTTATTGTTTATTTTATGTTTACAATCTTAAGGATTAAAAATTTTTACCTAAACAAAGATATCTAAAAATAGTAAATTATAATTATCTTATTATACAAGAATAATCAACTGTAGTTTTTATTTTTTGCTTACAAGTTTATTTTTTTATTTCTATTGGAACGCTATCCTCCCACTATACAAGAATAATCAGCTTCAGCATATATAAAGCTATGCTTAAGGTGACATCGATCATATATGAATACAACCATTTTGTATATGTGCTTTACATTTAGTTATAGTGAGTCGTACATCTAGTTATAGTGAGTCATATATTTAGTTATAAGGAGTCATATATTTAGTAATTATTTTTAATATAAAATATTTTTAGTATTTTATTATATATTATATATTATATATTATATAATATATTATTATGTTATTTTTATAATATTATATATTATTTTATATATGTATTATATAATATTTTATATAATTTTATTTATAATATTATATATTATATTTTATTATATATTATTTTATTTAGTAATTATATATTATTTTTAATATAAAGTATTATTTAATATATATTATTTTAAATTTTTAAAAAATAATTTGGATTTAACATTAAATATTTTTTAATTTTTTTTATTTGTAATTAGTTTTTCCAAATTTAATATAAAATATTTTTTATATTTTAATATAATGTATTATATTATATTATATAATATATTATTATATTATATTAATAATATTACATTATATTATATATGTATTATATAATATATATTATATATAATATGTATAATATATATTATTTTTAATTTGAGAAAAGTAATTTGATTTTATATTAAATATTTTTTAACTTTTATTATTTTTTATATTAGTCCAATATTTAATATAATTCGAGATTATTTTATAATTCAAGATTTAATATAATATTTTTAATATATATAATTTATATGTTATATATAATTATATATTATATATAATTTGTGGGGGGTCAATTCCCCTTCGAAGAGAGCCGATCCTCAACATATATAATATTATAATATATAATATATTATAGATAATATTATATTAATTTGATATTTAATATAAAATATATTTTTATTTTTTATTATTTGTAAATGATATTTTAAAATTTAATATAAAATATGTTTTTATTTTTATTATATTTAAATAGTAACTTAAGACTTAATAAAAAATATTTTTTAATATTTTATTATTTTTATATATTATTTTTTATTAATTACAATCTTTTTATTAATAATTTTAATAATTATTATTTTTTTTTTGAAATAATATTTTTCGCTTTGCCGTTTTGTAAAAATTGCTGCTCTCTATCACTTTTATAGCATTCTCCTTGGAGTGACTAAATCCAAAGGTTGAAGTTGAGAGGAAGCTGATTTTGGGAAACATATCTTAAAATTTCCCCATAAACTAGGTGATTGAAAGAAAATATTTTTTTTTTATAAGTTGTAGGTAGATTTTTAAAAAATAGGTGATTGGTAGTTTTCTAAAAAAAAGAGTGGAATTTTTTAAAAAGTTTTCATTAATTATTTAAAATTATTTTATTAAAATTATTAAAAAATAATATCTTAATATTTATATTTATTTTTGTAAATTTTATTTAATATTTTAATAAAATAATAATTTTATCTAATAAGTTATTATCACTCGTAATATTAACTCAATCAATTATTTTATATTAATATAAATATTAAATTTTTAAAATAAAAATGAAAATTTATTTATAAAATAATTTCATGAATCGGATAATCATAGATGTAACTGTAAACTTGACAAATAATTTAAAAAATGACTTATTGTTTGAAAAAAAAAAAAAAGAAAAAGAAAAAAACTAACAAGCAAACAAACAAACGACTGAATGGCGAAAAATACGGAATCCTCTCTCCCCTTTGTCGTTCAGGACGGACCACACAAGTTCTACCTATTGCCACGGACATCTGTTTTATGTCAGCTCCAAAAATGAGCAAGAACCCAATTTTCTCTGCATTTCTCAACTTCATTTCCATGTTCAGGTGAGTCTTTTTTTTTTTTTTTTTTCACTCATCACTCTCTTTCCATATTCAGTTTATAACCTCCATGCTTTAGCTCAGCCTCTAGTAGTCATGGCCTAGAAGTGTTAATGGCTTGTTTAGTTTCTAAACTTTGGGTGCAGTTGATTTTCTGAGTTGGGAATTAATTTATTAGGAGACATATTTCTTCCGATAAATATTGTTATTTGAAGAATTTTTGGTGATTAAACTTTGGTTTTTGAGTAGGTATTAAAAGACCCATTGTTGGAATTCCATGGGTACTTTACTTAGAATACACAGCAGACTTGAATTTTTGCCTGTACTTAATGGGTTCTCTGAGAAAGCATGTAACTTCAGCTCAGTTAGGGTTAATTCCCAGGAGGTTAAGTTTTGCCCCAAGAAATCCTATTTGAGAAGAGGTAGGGATAATGGTTATATTAAAGTTAAGGCAAGTAGTAGTGCTCTTTTAGAGTTGGTTCTAGAATCTAAGAAGGAAAATTTAGAGTTCGAGCTTCCCATATTTGATCCATCAAAAGGCACTGTGGTGGATTTAGCTGTTGTGGGAGGTGGCCCTGCAGGTCTGGCTGTTGCGCAGCGGGTTTCACAGGCAGGGATTTCGGTCTGCTCAATTGACCCGTCCCCAAAATTGATTTGGCCTAATAACTATGGTGTTTGGGTGGATGAATTTGAGGCTATGGATTTGCTTGATTGCCTGGATAAAACCTGGTCTGGTGCTGTTGTGTATATTGATGACCACAAAAAGAAAGACCTTGGTAGACCTTATGGAAGGGTTAGCAGGAAGCAGCTGAAGTCCAAAATGTTGCAAAAGTGCATATCTAATGGTGTGAAATTTCACCAGGCAAAGGTTACTAAGGTTATCCATGAGGAGTCAAAATCTTTATTGATTTGCAATGATGGTGTCACAGTTCAGGCTACTATTGTTCTTGATGCAACTGGATTTTCTAGGTGCCTTGTTCAGTATGATAAGCCCTATAATCCTGGCTATCAAATGGCCTATGGAATTTTGGCTGAGGTGGAAGAACACCCATTTGATTTAGATAAGATTGTTTTTATGGATTGGAGAGACTCACATCTTATTAAAAGTAAGGAGTTGAGAGAGAGAAATAGTAGAATTCCCACGTTTCTATATGCAATGCCCTTCTCATCAAACAAAATATTTCTGGAGGAAACTTCCCTAGTTGCTCGACCTGGAGTGCCTATGGATGATATCAAGGAGAGAATGGTGGCCAGGTTAAGTCATCTAGGAATAAACGTGAAGAGTATTGAAGAGGATGAGCATTGTGTTATTCCAATGGGTGGGCCTCTTCCAGTGCTGCCCCAAAAAGTTGTGGGAATTGGTGGCACAGCTGGGATGGTGCACCCTTCAACAGGGTATATGGTTGCAAGAACTCTTGCAGCTGCTCCAATTGTTGCAGACTCCATAGTTCGGTGCCTTGATCCTGGAAGGAACTTGTTGGGAAACAAATTGTCTGCAGAAGTGTGGGGAGATCTGTGGCCTATAGAAAGAAGGAGACAAAGGGAATTCTTCTGTTTCGGCATGGATATTCTGCTTAAGCTGGATTTACCAGCAACAAGAAGGTTTTTTGATGCATTTTTTGATCTGGAACCCCATTATTGGCATGGATTCCTGTCATCTAGGTTGTTTCTTCCTGACCTCATAATTTTTGGGCTTTCTCTATTCTATCACGCTTCTAATACTTCTAGGTTAGAGATTATGGCTAAGGGAACTATGCCTTTGGTCAAAATGATCAATAATTTAGTGCAGGATAAAGAATAAAATGATCAGGATATCCATTTATTATAACTTGATTAAGTTTGTTGGTGGGTTGCATTTTAATAGTTTTTTTCCCATAAATGTTGATAATAAACTATGAATTTGTTGATATATAATTATATTAGTTAAATTATGAGGAAGAAAGAACACTGTAATTTCTCTTATAGAAAAGAATGTTGTTAGATTTCTTCATTCCTGGACATGAACATGTTGTTCTATTGGGCAATTTACGGACACCTGCATTTTGATAGAAGTCTTAATGGGTATTCATTAATCTAGAGGATTGCTTCCTCAAAGATTAGGTAGGAGCAGCAAGAAGCACAAAACAGATAGGCGGGTGATGTGTCATATGTTTTTATGTAGATGTTAGCATGTATCTATACGGGACTAAGCTGTCTGACATGGTTAATCAGTATTGTGAGCATCCAACTTTGAGAATCAAAGGGATAGTATGTAATAATTAAAAAATGCAGATGGCGGATATTACATCTTGGAAATAGGGGAAACTACTTGTTGAATTGCCTTGCTTTCATTTAGGAGTAGTTGTGGTAATTGCAGTTAAGTTTGCTTGTCCTCCTTTCAACACAGATGTGCCATGATAAAAACTTTTGAAAGCTTCTAGTTTGTTAAATGCTGTTGTACTATAAATACACTTATGCTTCCAGTAATTGTGTCTAGGAGATTTTTTACTGTGATGGCAAACAAATTAATGATTACATTTTGATTTTTCTCAAGAGGTCATTTTGAAAAGTATACACTTAGGATACAAAAGGTGATAGGAAATCTGGCTTTAGTACTGTCGCTAGTTTTTGGTTCTGCAAAAGCATGGGAAGGCAGTTTCTGCTGTCTGCTTACTCGTGACCAAGTGACCAAGGTACATACGGGAAAGGGAAAGGGAAGGAATATATGACTGCTTTAGATCTGAGACTAAAGGTGGTAAAATGAATTCAAACCCGAAAATCATCCGAAAAAATCTGAGCCCGAATCCAGTTTGACCAAAAAGTCAAAAACCTGAGCCTGAATCAGCCTGAGCTTGAAATAATCTAGTTTGAAAAAACTCGAACCTGAGATTAACCCGAACTCAAATTTAATATTAACAATAAGAATAATACAATTAACTAAATAATTTTTTATAAAGTAAAAGCTTTAACTATAAATTTTACTAATTTTTTAGAGTAACATTATTTAACAAAATGATTTTATATAACAAATTAATTTTATATTATTTTGGTGTTAACAAATGTTGATTTTAATATATAAATACAATTAAACATATATTTTCTTATATGCTTACTTATTAAATTAGTATTTGTTGTCGCTATTCAGTAGTGTTATACGTGAATTTTAGTTCTTAGATGAATTTTTAAAAATATAATTGTATATTTTAGAAATAAATAAAATTAATAAATTGTTTATTAATGAAAGTTGCATTAAGATATAAAGTTTGTTCCAAGTACAAATTATATCAAATTAATATAAAATTTATTCTTTTTAGTATTATGTAGATTAAAAGTATGAAAATAAAGAAATTTAATGTAAGCTTTAACTCTTTTTATTAATCAAATTAATTTATTTACTTTTTACCATTAATGAAAATTGAAAATAAAGAAAGTTACTGTAAACCTTAATTTTTTTATTTATTATAAAATAAATTTATTTAACAAAAGTAAATTAAAATGTTTACTTATAACTTTGATAAATGCTATTAATAGTAAAAAAAAATTTGACAATAGCAATTTAAATTTGAGTAAATAAATTTATTTATTTATTAAAGTTAATGAAAAATTAAACCTTTAAAATTAAAGTAATTTAATGTAAACTTTAATTTTTTTAAATTATTATAAAATAAATTTATTTAACAATTTTTAATTAAACTAAAGTTCTAAATTGGATAAATTCTTAGTTATAAATTGGATAAAATTTATTAATAAGAAAACATTTAATTTTAATTTAAAAGATTCAGTTTTAAGTTAAGACTAGATCATTATATTAAAAATTTTTTGCAATAATCAATTAGTGGTACTTTTTTTATTATCTTGCCAACTCTTAAATCATAGTCTTATACTTTTATTTATTCTTCAAATATAGTCATTTATCCATTTTGATTTATTTATTATTGTTTACAATTATATTTATATGTATGGATAATATAAATTAAATGCAATTACATGTTAAAATTTGAATATAAAATCAATTATTTTAAATATTAGTATGAATAATTTGTAATATATCATATTTTTTATAATAAATTATTTAACAAATTGATTCTATATAACAAATTAATTTTATATTTTTTTATGCTAACAAATATTTGATTAGAATATATAAATAAAATTAAATATTTATTATTATAACAAAAACTTATTTTAAAATAACCATAATAAATTGATAATTTATTTTTAAATACTTAAATTACCTAAAAATTATTATGTCTAACAATAAAATAAAATGATGTAAGAGATATTCGAACCCAACCCTGAAACAATGCAAACCTGAAAGGACTTAAACCAAAAATAGCTCGCACTTGAAACAATCTAAACCTGAAATAATCTTAACTCCAAATAGCTCAAACCTGAAATAACTAGATATGAACCTGCCTAATTGCCACGCTAATTTAGATTCAAATTGGGATAGGCTCAAGTCTGCACATCCAAAGGCTTGAATCCTTGTTTTGTGTGTTGTCAGTTGGCCTTTGTATTTTGAGCATCTTGGTTGCCACAAGCATACAAAAACATCCACGAAAAAAAGCTGGAAAATTCTATAATCAGCTCGTTATTGAACGTTTCTCCTTAGCTTAAGTTAAACTAAGTCGTTAGATAAAAAATATCTAATTTAAGCAGTTGAAATTATTGAAATAAAAAAATTCAATAACTTGTAAAACAGGTCATGTGTTACGGAAGAAGTTATCCAATCTAAAAAAATTTTCAAACCTCAAAATTCAAAAACCCTCCCAATTTATCCTCTGAAATTAGAACCCAATTTTGGGTATTTCTTCACATCAACCTCTCGTTCATCACTTGCATACCCTCTTTATTCGCCCGATTAACCACAACCCCAAATTTTGTTCTCGATTGGTAAGATTTTCTTGGAAAAAATTGGATTGTTGGTTGAAGAATTTCTTCGAAGCTATGCCTAAGTGTTTTATCTATGCTAAGCATTTTAAGCAACAAGATCACGAGCAAGACCAGAATGGGCGAGCTGGGGCTTAGGTAAATGGAATTTATTTTATTATTATTGTTCCAGCATTTTCTTCAGTGATTTTTTTTGTTTGGATAATCGAAGTTGAAATCTTATCATTGTTCTCTTATTACTTCAAATTTCAGATTTTTGAGTAGTCTCATTTCCCTTTGTCATTTTGCTTCTCTAAAAATCAAATTTGAAAGAAAAAAGCAAAAAAAAAAAAAACCCAAAGCCACGCCTAAACCCTAACCGGATCCTTTAACGCGAAAGTCAACTTTCTTAGTCGATCCTCTAAAATTGAGATAGTGTCGACCACTTGTTTACAGTAGCTGGGCAAAACCGTCAACCTCCATAAAAGGTAAGAACCCATTTTTCTCTTTTGAATTTATTTTGTTTTTTAGGGCAACTTTAGATTAAAAATATTAGTTTGATTTATTGTCATTGTGTCTTTGAAGTCCATCGGCTTCTTGTTTACTATTTAAGAAATTTTTAAATAGTAAAATTTCTGAAAATTTTATCGTAGCTGTTTGAGATGATGTATGGAGATGAATTTGCTAATTTTATGAATTAGTTTGATTTATATATTTGAGAAGATGTTCGTTGATTTTTTTAATTTCTGAAATATATATATTTGAACGCTTGAATGTTCCCCAATTTTTATGGCTTAGATATATGGAAGAGCTATCTTGGACAACTCTAATTATGTTTGATTTTATTATGGATTTAAAGAGATGGTAGAAGCTGGTGAAGAGAATGAAACAATTGTTGAATAGAGTGAAGGTGAAAATAAAACAAAGACAACGAGGAAGGTCGAGAAACCAAAGGTTACCTTTTTGAATTATTAGTAAGTAATAATAAAATTTATTCTATGATAAACTCGTTAAACATAGCAAAACCCATATATAAAACATTACGTGATAGGTTGTTGCATTTAGATTTAAAGAATGCGAGTTAATTGTTTATGTTATTTGCTTCATACAGCATCAATCAGCGAAAACTAGAAGTACATGGTGAAAAAAAATCGAAGATGACAACAGAGGTCAATAATAATTTTTTTTTTATGGTTTTCATATTGACATTTTTTGGTTTAATTCTTTTATTTGTAAATTAGAAGGATTGGGCAACATAAACTTACGATGGATTATTCTTTTATGTAGATATAAACATATAAATGCATATTCTTTTTGTGAAGAATAGTAATATAGTGTTATTAAAACAATATGATATATGTGACAATGTGAGTGAATAATGAGTTGGTTCTGTGTTAGGCTTGTCGAGAGGAGCCAAATGAAAGCTACTTTTTGTAGAGGAAAAAGAGCCTTTTATAAGGCAAATAGCTGCTCAGAAAGAGCATTATAAAAATGATATGAAAGAATTGAAAAGATAGAAAGTGGATAGTGATAAAGCGAAGAAAGTAGTATATATCGAAAGAATATGTTATATTAACGAAATAATATATAAAAGTTGTATAATGTTATTTTAGTATGTGTATTTAATCAGTACTTTATGTGTAGGGTTTGGTGTTGAAGCACTGTAGCCTGTATAACTTGTTTAAAGTCTTCCAACAATTAAAGGATAAAAAAAGCGAAGATGTTGTATCTAGTGTTGATTTGGTTTCTCTATTACTACTAAAGGGTCTAACTTTGAGAAGAGAACTGTGTCAATTCTTGGTTGAGAAACTTTGATGTTTCAACCAACTCTGTTAAATTTGATGGCCATAGTATATTTTTCATATTGGAGGATGTTGAAGCCATACTTGATTTACAGAATGATAGAGTCGACGTGTCAAGTTTAATGGAAAAGGAGGATGGCCTTACTCCTTGTAAGAAGTAAAATCTTCCAAGCCATAAGAAGTTGACTTTTGTTTGTCTTGAGGAAGAAATGATGGCATTGGAGGTTGATTCTAAAGGGCTAAGATCAAGAGTCCTCTTGTACATTGTTGGACATATTCTGTGTCCAACAACTAAAGCTGGTCCAAGTCCAGATTATTATTCATATTTGACCGAAGATGGTCTTAGTGGGAAGCTTAATTGTGCTAGACACGTCTATAAGAAGCTTTTTCTTGGGATAACAAATTTTCATGCAAGAAAAAGGAAATCACCGAATTCATACTTGACTAGTTGCTTGTTATTGTTGGAGGTCAGTTAAAGATTGGTTGTTTACTATTGATGCAATCTTGATCTAAAGTTTAGCATGTGCCAAAATTAAAAGTTTAAGTTGTTTGGTATTGATATTCAATAATTGTAATTATTTTTTGTGGAATAAGTTTTATGATTATTATGCAGGGTTCAGACTGTATAAGCTATAACTTCAACTTCTGTTCCTCGCATTAGTTATTGGGGAAATGATGAGGTTGGCAAGATATTATCTCTTTCGAAATACTTCAAAAAGGCGTTGAAATTAAAGGTGACATCTGTTATCCAAGTTTTGTTACTTTATAATTGGTTATTACAAGGGTTATATGATTTTTCACATTTGATGGCATTTGAATTCATTACCTTGAGGGTGTTGATGTCAACAAATGTGACATGAAGCGGCCGATAAAGGAGAAAAAGAGTTGCAGCATGCTGAGTTAAAGGCAAGAATGCTATGTCAAATTTTATAGACTTAACAGAATGCATTAAGTCTATATACTAGTAAATGGGTATTTTATTGTAAATTTTCAGGAGATAAGGGACAAGGTGAATCTTGTGGAATCAAAAGTAGATAGTTTGGAATCAAAAGTAGATAATCTCAAATCAAATTTAGCTAGCATTGTAGACAATATTAATGCATGAGGTACATGAATGCAAGCATTATGAGTTATGCTTCCACGGTGGACACCATTAAGGATTCTATGAATGTTGTTTTAGAGAGATCGATCCCAAAGAGCAATATAGGTGACATTGAGCTAAAAAAAACTATTGAGAAAAAAGTGATGTCTAAAGTTGGTGGAAAGAGCATCAAGTTAGAAAAAGTCAGTGGTGACTTTGATTGTCCCATTGAGATTGGTTTGGTAGGGAAAAAAATGGATGGTGATTTGGGTACACCAAGTGCAGTGTCCATTACATATCCAAGCTCAGATTATCTTTCCCCACGAAAAAAGAAGGTACATATTTTCTTATTTATAAATCAATGATTATTAGATATTTTAAGATATATATTTAATTTTTGTCGATTAATATCATTACATATTATAGGGTCAATTCCGCAAGAAAATAAAAAATGGTAGGTCAAGGTCAACTTTTGCCTCGGGTGCTAGTCAGATAGTGACGCGTGCTAGATCGAAATTGTTGTGATCTTCACACAAATGTTATGCAATACTGCATATGTCTGATCGCATTTGAAATCTTGCATGTACATATAATATGCTCATGTTACAGAGCATATATTTCGTTTATTCTTTCTTGTAACATTTTCGAATGCTTGGACTTAATGTGAATTGACCTTTAGATCATCTTTATATGTATTGTGTTTATTTTTTTGGTTTTTCATATTATCATATTTCATTGTATTAATTAGAGTAATATGGTTTTAAGGTATATTTACTAAAAGTATAAAATGATAATTACTAATTAGTAGTACTATATACCATTATTGCGTTACATAAACATTTGAAAGTTTCTACAAAGAAGGTCATTGTCAAAGTGCTGAGGGAAATTAGTAAACTTGAATATGCATTATGCAATTATATCTGCAAAAGCGATGTTGATAGAAAGTAAGTAATGATGCTATATTTATGATTTTGGGTATCATACATTTGTTGAAATTGATATTATGTGCATTACGAGTTTATATTATATTGAAGTTGTCCATTTTGGTGCAACAATTGCAAGTATTGAGGATTTTGAATCGTTGCGCCCAAAAGAGTGGGCGACTTCAAATGTGTGGTATGTTATTCTTATGTCCAATGTCAACATTTAGTTTCTAGTATGTAATTAGGTTGAATTAGATTCATGCTTCCTAGATTATTGGCCTTGTGGCTTGGACCATGGCAAACTATTATAAAGCTATGCCAGTTTCTACAAAAAGATGGTATTTTCCATTTGAATTTTGCGTAAGTATATATTGATGTCCTAATGTTAAAAGTTAATTTCAATTGGTTTGAAAGAAGTGTTACCTTATTTTATTCTTTGCAAACTTGTCTCTTGTCAGAAGATTGCATAGCCGCACAGATAATGAAATTTTTCAAGCAACAATTATTCGCATGGGATCCCTGAGTGATTGTTACAAGGTTACCTCGTATTCATTCTTTTATAGAGATATATTGTTTCATTTAGGAAGCATACTATGGAGAAAATTTTAGTGGAATTCATTATAAATTTATATAAGGTTAAAATTTGTAACAAATGTCATTTAGTTTTAATAATTGTAGATCTACATACCAATGAATGATATGAACAAGCATTAGTACTTGTCTGTGATAGATATGTTAGATAAAAAAACGAAAGTATTGGATACACTTCTGCGCACTAAAGGCAAAAAAAAAAAAAAAAGAGTTAATGGATGTTACTCATATTGTAAACTACAAAGATAAAAATGATTTGTGTTATATCGATATGTGAAATTTTTGTTATTTGCTTGCTTCGGTTTATTCTTCACGTCAAATAGATCTTCTTTTGTGCAAAATTATTTAAAGATCCTGTTATGACATCATTGGTTGGCAGTCCAATGGTCCCATTTGATCAATTAAAATTGTTGCTCCAAATAACGTTCAATGCCAAAGCAATAGATATATAAATTCATTATAAATTTATATAAGGTTAAAATTTGTAACAAATGTCAATTTGTTTTAACAATTGTAGATTTACATACCAATGAATGATATGAACAAGCACTAGTACTTATCTGTGATAGATATGTTGGATAAAAAAGCGAAAGTATTGGGTACACTTCTGCGCACTAAAGGCAAAAAAAAAAAAATAGTTAATGGATGTTACTCATATGGTAAACTACAAATATAAAAATGATTTATGTTATATCGATATGTGAAATTTCTGTTGTTTACCTAATTCGGTTTACAGTGCTACTATTATAAAATTTTTATTCTTCACGTCAAATAGATCTCTTTTTGTGCAAAATTATTTAAAGATCCTGTTATGACATCATTGGTTGGCAGTCCAATGGTCCCATTTGATCAATTAAAATTGTTGCTCCAAACAACGTTCCATGCCAAAGCAATAGATATATTTCTTAATCAGTATTTGTTATAGTTTTGGTTGACTTTAATAAAAGATTATAGTTTCATACTATATTCAATATGTACAGTTATGATTGCAGATGTGCGTTATTGCTTTCATGGAACATTTACATGTTACAAGGTATCCACTTGTGGTAAGCTAATTTTTTTATGAGTAATTTTCATAATCAAAGATCGGAGGTTGATTACAAACTATAACGTAATTGTATGTCCAATGTAGTGTGTTGGGGAATGTGACAGATTTTTATGTCTTTTTGATATCATACAAAAAAGGATGTGTGACGATGCCATTGAATTCTAAAAAAGTATGCCTCCTACGAAGCAGTCACTTAATTCTATCGCGAAGATTAAGTTTTGATTGTTGCTGTGCTAGGCTTTGGGTTTAGGTTGATTTTGGGTTAAGTAGTACAATTCTGGGTACAGTGGATAATAGTTTGAAGCTTAAAGTCCTAACATGATTTCATGCTTCTTATTTTTTCATTACCCACAAGAGTTGATAATTTACATGATTGATTTTGAAGGGGTCAAAATAGCTAATCTACTTTTGTCTCATTTTTGTAGGATTAGGCTGTGGTACTAGAAAATTGTAATGATTTCTCATCTTATGCAATGTGATAGTATCAAGAGACATCCACTTTTTGATAAGGTTGGTATTTGGATCACACCAATGATGGACTGCACTTTGAAACTTTGTTTTAATGATGGTGAGTTACTAACCTATACTTCAACAGAATTGTTCGACATTGCAAATTACATTTTGCCTGCTGTTAATAAGGGAGCTCTGTATATCTTTTGTTTTTGCCAGGTGATGCCATGACAAGTCGTTCGGATTGAAATTGAGATTTTAATGGTAAAATGGTGTAATATAGTAGAAGCGTAATGCAAAAAAAGCAATTGATTTTAGTTGTACTATAGTTGTACCATTATGTTCCCAACTATAAATATGTACATATTTAGCAAATACAGAGTGTAAAGGATTCTCCAGAAAAATGTTTGTTACAATATCTGTTTGCAATATATATTGCGAATGGTGATTGCAAGGATATCATAACTTATTAACTTGATCCAAACTAGTTTGAAATATTTCCTGATTCAACACCTTCATTTAATTTGGATTCATAATTTCTGAGTGCGAATGTGTCACTCTAACAATTTGAGAAGAAGTGTCACCTTTTGTTTAATATTATTTCTAATGCTATGGCAATTAAAACCAAATGTATGGATATAGTAAAAAACAAGATAATTGTCTGCATATTTTAATTTCCATCAACATTCATTGTTGGTATAAGGTTTTGGTAATCCATTAGACCATCTTCCTATCATAGAAAAAGCATTTTAGAAGTAAATTCATTAATCAACATCATTGTCTTAATATTATATTATTATAGTTAATTTTTTTAATATTAGGATTATGAATTTGGCCTTATGAAAAGTGAAATTTATATATGCTCTTGATCTATCTCCTCATTAGTATCATAACAATTGTTTTCAAGGCCATTGCTACTCATTCCAATTTTCAAATTTGGGTAAGTAACTTTAGTATGTCTTTGTAGTCTACAATGCCCATACTTTCTAACTTTGTAAGACGGTTGCTTTTTACCAACTGTTTTCCTTTTAGTTCATGCTATAACAGGATCTCGAATTTTTTCTTTTATCAGTTTCTCAAGTACGGGATCATTGAGCTTACACAACTTTTTCATTTCTGTAGTCAATCTATTAATTTTACTTTTGGTTTTATTAAATGAGTGAGTCATTTTCGATGCTATATAGCACATTCAATTACAACTAGAACTCAGGGAAGTGTACCGCATCATTTGCAACATTTCATATGCGACATCAATGTTAACAAACGATAGGGCACATAGTTTGGCATCTTTCGTCCATCTATGCACAATCAAAGATGTTCGACTATAAGACATATCTTCAAGCTTCATGACATGAATTTGATGCCTACAAGGCAAACCAACTATCTCAAACTTGCGATAAAAACATTAAATCTTTTTTACAGCTGAATCAAAGGCTACTTTCACCCTTCAACTTGGTACCTGATACTTGCCTAAATAATATATTCGCGTGTATTCCTTTTCTATAATTGGTTCACAAAGAGGATATAACGTTTCCTGTTGAAACTCTTCCTTGAAAAATGAGAATGATTCCCTTGTATACATAGCTGCTGCATGACCTTCAATGTCATCCAACTTCGTTAAAGATTTAGCCGTTGTCTACATACTGAAATAATTAGCCCCCAATTCATTGGTCTGCATTCTAGTAATCCCTTGATCAATGGAATGAACAAAGTTTAGATATGTTTTTTTGGACTTCAGATATATACTAAGTGAAGCATTTAATGACTCACACCTTTGTGTGGTTAGTAATGTCCTAAAAAAATTACCTATTATATATGTTTGTGCCCACATCTCTTGAGTTCTATCTTTTTTGAAAACCCATGGGTGATTTTCCACATTAAATTGTCTGATCATTGCAGTCCACTTATGATCAAATTTCTTTGATGTCCAACATGAAGAAGCCATGCATCTACAGAATGCCATTACAAATAATGGATCATTGATATTTGCCTGTGCATTGCAAGATATGTGCCATGTATAAAGCTTGTGTCTAGCATTGGGAATAATAGTTCTGATAGCTCTTTGCATGGTCTTATCCCCATCAGTAACAACTAAATTCGGAGTCTTGTTACTCATTGCTTTAAGGAAACTTCTTAAAACCCATTCGAAGGTATCAATTGTCTTATCAGCAAGTATGGCAACAGCAAATACAATCATTTGAAGGTGGTGATTGAAACCGATTATAGGCATCAAAGGCTTATCATAAGCATTCTTTTTATACATGGTGTTGAAAGCTATAACATCTCCAAAGCATGCATACTCAAACCTCAAAGTAGCAGCTACCTAAAAATGATTATGCAATCATCTATCATCATCAATGATATAGTTCATATAAAAACCAATATCCGATTCCTTTTTAATTTCAAAATAAGGAAGAACAACATTAATATCACCATTTGATATTTCAGTTTGACTCAAGCATGTAGTGCATTGTATAGTTTTTTTGCAACAAAACCAACATTTGGGTATCCACCAGCTTGCTGAGTAAGGTAATTCATTATCTGTGACGTACGGTTGCCAATATATTTCATAGCTTTCTTTTCAGCTAAATCTGATTCTTTAATTTGTCGATGAGACTGCATGAAAGATTTTTTAGATGACTTATACATCTCATGATTATGATTATCCTCACAACATGTGATTATCCAGTTACTGGATTCTTTCATGTTCACATGCACACTAGCCTTACATCTTGTTGTAGACGACTTAGGACATCTTTTATGATTCCATTTTTGTATTTTCTCAAGCCTAAACCCTTCTTTTGAACATACAAATTGTTGACCTACAAGAACACTAGTATTGTTATGTCTTGTACTTCCATGACAAACACTGAAACCCTTTTCAAAAGCATATGCACTGTAAAATTCCCATGCATGATCAAGTGAATCAAAACTCATACCAATTATTTCTTCTCTACATAATTTACTCAAAGGCTTATTTTTAGAAATAAAACCATCAAAGCCAACAATTTTAGTAGATTCATACTCGGTAGGAGTATGAGCATAATGGACAAAAATATCAATACCTTCATTATAGATATTTGTTGTTGAATCCATTAAGAACCTGGAAATAAAAAATATAACATAAATATGTCATGTAAATCTTATTAAAGAGAAGTAAAACATGACATATCTTCAACCAAATGCATAAATTTTTTATTTTTATACATATGAGAATTCAAGTACCTATGATACCAATTTCAACTCTATTGCAAAAACAATAATAAGCAACACCCTAAACCAAATGCTATTGTTATTGCCTAACTACGCCGAAGCTATCATCTATCCAACAACTAATGGTTTTTGAGAACTTTATTTATGTCAGTAGTTAAGTTACGTGAAGTCATAACTATTGGGTTTACGGCATTTAATAAAGTTTTTTGCTTAAACACTAGTGAAATTAATTATTATAAAATTTAACTTATATTAATATTAAAAAATATGTACACTAGTTAAAAATTTTCTAATATCATTTAATTTTATACATATATAATATATTTAATTAAAAAAATATAAAGTTTACCATAAAGTTATTTTTTCGTAATTTATTATAATTGTCATTAATATACCCAAAAAAATTATTAAACTAAACATATATGGAAACTTTTTTCAATTAAAAAATTACTACAACAATTAATTTCTTACACATATAATACATTTATTAAAGAAAAAATTTAGAAAATTATAGTTATTTTCTTTCAAAGAATATTTTACATACATATATTACAGATATGGTAATATATTTATATAATCTGGTAATGTTTTTATGTAATTTGATAATATTTGTATGTAACAAATTAAATACAAATATTACCTATGAAGATTCTTTATGCACATACATTACCTATTTCAAAAATTGCATACTAACATTATGCAAACTGTTATATATATGTAATTTTTGTAATTTTTTGTTGTAATTTTACCATGTAAAAAAATATAAATTTCACACAAAATTAATATTTCTCTTAATATAATAACAATTATTAGCAATATACTCAAATAAATTATTAAACAAAAAAAATATGAAAAATTTTTTCACTTCAAAAAGTACAGCAATAATTAATTTATTATATATATAATGTATTCATATATCAAATAAAAAAAATTGAGAAAATTATAGTTATTTTCCTTCAAAGAATATTTTTTATACATACATTATAGTTATGGTAATATATTTATGTAATCTAATAATATTTTTATGTAATTTGATAATGATTATATGTAACAAATTTATACAAACATTACCTTTGAAGATATTTCAAAAATTACATAATAACATTATGTAAACTATAATATATATAATTTCTGCAATATTTAGCTGTAATTTTACTAAGTAAGAAAATATATAAATTTCACATAAAATTAATTTTTTTCATTAATATAATAACAATTGTTAGTAATATACCCAAATAAAATGTTAAACCAAAAAATATGAAAATTTTTTCTCTTCAAAAATTACTACAACAATTAGTTTTTCACATATATAATGTATTTATATATGAAATAAAAAAATTTGAGAAAATTATAGTTATTTTTCTCCAAAGAATATTTTACATTACATACATTACAAATATGGTAAAATATTTATGTAATCCGATAATGCTTTTATGTAATTTGGCAATGTTTATATGTAACAAATTACATACAAATATTACTTTCGAAGATTCTTTACACACATATATTATATATTTAAAAAATTACATACTAACATTATGTAAACTATAATATATATATGTAATTTTTGTAATGTTTAGTTATAATTTTACTAACTAAGAAAAAATATAAATTTCAGATAAAATTAATTTTTCTCTTAATATAATAACAATTTTAGTAATACACCCAAATAAATCATTAAACCAAAAAAATATGATAATTGTCTCAATCCAAAAATTACTGCAACAATTAATTCTTCACGTATACAACGTATGTATATATGAAATAAAAAAATTTGAGAAAATTATAGTAATTCTCCTTCAAAGAATATTTTACAAATATGCATTACAGATATAGAAATATATTTATATAATCTAATAATATTTTTATGTAATTTGATAATGCTTGTATGTAATAAATTACTCACAAACATTATGTTTGAAGAATCTTTAAGCACATATATTACGTATTTCAAAAAGACATACTAACATTATATAAACTGTAATATATATATAATTTTTGTCATGTTTGGTTGTGATTTTACCAACTAAAAAAATATTAATTTTACATAAAATTAACTTTTCTCTTAATATAATAACAATTATTAATAATACGCCCAAATATATCGTTAAACCAAAAAAATATAAAAATTGCTTCACTTCAAAAATTACTACAACAATTAGTTTTCCACATATATAATGTATTTATATATGAAATAAAAAATTTGAGAAAATTATAGTTATTTTCCTTCAAAGAGTATTTTACATACATATATTTTAGATATGGTAATATATTTATTTAATTTGATAATATTTTTATGTAATTTGGCAATACTTGTATGTAACAAATTACATACAACATTACTTTTAAAGATTCTTTAAGCACATACATTACAATATTTCAAAAATTACATACTAACATTATATAAATTGTAATATATATATGTAATTTCTGTCATGTTTGGTTACGATTTTGCCAACTAAAAAAATATTAATTTTACATCAAATTAACTTTTGTCTTAATATAATAACAATTGTTAGTGATACACCCAAATAAATCATTAAACCAAAAAAAATGATAATTGTTTCACTTCAAAAATTACTACAACAATTAATTTTTCACATATATAATGTATTTATATATGAAATAAAAAAATTTGAGATAATCATAGTAATTCTCCTTCAAAGAATATTATACATACATTATAGATGTGGTAATATTTTTATGTAATCTGATAATATTTTTATGTAATTTGGTAATACTTGTATGCAATAAATTACTTACAAACATTGCCTTTGAAGATTCTTTAAGGACATACATTACATATTTCAAAAATTACATACTAACGTTATACAAACTGTAATATATATATGTAATTTCTGTCATGTTTGGTTGTGATTTTACCAACTAAAAAAATATTAATTTTACATAAAATTAACTTTTCGCTTAATATAATAACAATTGTTAGTAATAAACCTAAATAAATCGTTAAACAAAAAAAAAATATGAAAGTTGCTTCACTTCAAAATATTACTGCAACAATTAATTTTCCACATATATAATGTATTTATATATGAAATAAAAATTGGAGAAAATTATAGTTATTTTTCTTCAAAGAATATTTTTCATATATATATTACAGGTATGGTAATATATTTATGTAATTTGATAATATTTTTATGTAATTTGGCAATGCTTGTATATAATAAATTACATACAAACATTACCTTTAAAGATTCTTTAAGCACATACATTACATATTTCAAAAATTATATATTAACATTATGTAAACTTGTAATATATATATGTAATTTCTATAATTTTGGTTGTGAGTTTACCAACTAAGAAAAATATTAATTTTACACAAAATTAATTTTTCTCTTAATATAATAATAATTGTTTGTAATATACCCAAATAAATTGTTAAACTAAAAAAATATGAAAATTTTTTCACTTAAAAAATTACTAGAATAATTAATTTTTCACATGTATAATGTATCTATATATTAA
>JBBYHK010000007.1:479489-532501 GCA_038382065.1 Adansonia grandidieri | reverse complement strand
TAATGCATGATAATCCTAAGAGGGTGATGGAAACATGGAGAGCTCACTAAAATGATGAAGATGCTGAAAAACAAAAACTGCAAGTGATCGAGTAGGAAGTTATACCAACAAAACTTTAATTTTCAGCCAAACAGTTGGAGCAGCAGAGATGGCTTGAATTTCCTTCTTTTCCTTGTTGTTAATAAGCAAGAAAAAGAGAAAAATAATGAGGTTTTGGTGCTAGTATAGATGAGGGTAATTTTTAGAATGTCTAGTGATTGAAAGTGAGTGTTTTAGGGCTGTTTTTGGGTGGTTAGGGGAGAGCTACGGGATTTGGTTTTTTTGGTGTAGGAATATGTTTTGGAAGCTGAAAATAAGCTGGAATCTAACTTTTTTTTTGCTGAGATAGAAATGGATCATTTATACCAGCCTTTTGGAGCCAAATTGAAGGTGTTTTTCGCCATTTCTCAAGAGAGACAAAATGATGTCAGCATGGTGGCTATAGGGTGGTTGTAGGGAGCAACTTGCTGCCAATGTGATGGGCATAGGGTGGCTGGTTTAAATGTTGAAATGATTTTCCAGCAAATAGTGTGGCTGATGTTGATGTTGGCCAATAAACTAGGGAGTAGGGTGATCATGTGATATTGACCCTTGTTGATCCAATTTAGACTTCAAAAAAATGTTTGATTAATTCAAAAGTCCAAATTCATAATTTGATATGGCTTTTGATATTTCTTGATGTAAAGGAATAAGTTAAAATCGAGTTTTGGATCAATGGTGGATGAGTCAACAATGCCCAGACCGTGAAAATGGCTTGCATGTATCGATACATTGCATAATATATCAATAAATTTGGTCCAAAAACCTTGATGGTATTGATACAATGAATCGATACCATGAACCATTGTATCGATACTATAAACCACTGTATCAATACATGTTGATATGTATCGATTCATTTCTTTATAGAATGCATGTTTTGGTCCTGGCATGGCCTAGTATCGATACATAAGGTCTTGTATCGATACAGAGGCTTATGTATCAATCCATCTACATATTGTATCAATACAAATGGGGACATTTCAAATTTTTGGCACGTTGGAGCATTGTATCGATATATGGGAACCATGTATCGATATATTCAAGTAAAATACTGAATTTTATCATATCTTTTGTCCCCAGATACCTTGAACTACGTCATTTGATGCGATATCTTTGCATTTACCTTTGATATGATCCCTAGGCCTTCTTGGCCTCCTCGAAATACATTTTCACCAGGCAACAACGTTGCTCGGTGATCATCCCCCCTCTCATGTCCATGCCCTAGATTGCTACAAATTAGCTCGGACAAAATAAGGTGCTACAGTGTTATACACAAGTATGCTTTAAAAACACCACTTTTAGAAAGCTAAGAGTCAAAAAGAATTTTAGTATGTTTAAATTTATTCAAGGAAAAATACTAAGTTGAAAATAATTAAAAACAAGCTAATTAAGCTTAATTTTTCATCATATCAAAACTAAGATTAATTCAAAGCTAATATAACTAGCAATTTTGGTATGATCTTATGCATTTTTTTTTCTTTTTGTCAATTGTTAATGTTTTCTCACTTGTTTGATGGTTTGTTTTTTTGTTTTTTCAATCAAGTAAGGTTAAAGGCTTGATTACTTAAGGTTTTTCTATACCTTAGATGATTTAGTGAGTTGAACATATAAGCTTATGTGACCACCATGGAGCTAATCTTACTTGATTCTTAAAAACTATTTTCAAAAACATATTCCCCTAAGATTAGCTGAGGGTTGGTTCAATTAATAAACTAACTCTTGGCCATTTTTTGTTGTTATTATTCTAATCAATCTTGTGGAGCATTAAACTATGTTCATGCTTTGATACTTGCTAATTTCAGGCCATAACAAGTTAATTTGAAGTCTTTTCAAAATTTGCTTTGAGCATACGTATATGTGACCTTGTAAATAAACCTTATGAGATATGTTTGTAGCTTTAAATAGCACATTAGTTGTGTTTTTAGGGGGATATTTTGGCCTTCAAGGAGAAGCATTCGAATACCTTTCCTAAGTTTGAAAGTTGTCTTAAATGGAAAAAGAAGCAAAACCTTCAGAAATGGAGAATTTGAATATTCCGTAGCACATTTGTAGCTTTTATTTGGTGACTATATAACATGTTTTCATTCTTTTCACTTTGGCATTTGAATGCCAAGTGAAAATAGGCTTGAAAGTAGCTCATTTCCTCATCATTCTAAGGTTGTTAGTTGAGCATTCAAATGTTTTCATTCTTGCTTAGAAACATTTAAGTTAAGATATGCATAAATGGCCATAAGGGCAAAACATTCGAATGCCATTCCTTTGTATGTCCTGCTTATAATTTGGTGCATATAGCCTATTGTTTGGCCTATCATTTATAACCGTTTTTAGGTCACCAACCTAGATTTAGACCTTTATAGAATGGCCATAGACACCTAATTTTGTCTGAGTCCCTTAATTATTTTTTTTCTAGTTTTGTATATCTGCAAGTGCACTTTAACTTGGACCTCCTCGAATGAAGTACTAATGTTCACAAGGCTCAGTTTAAAGATTAAAAGGAGTTAGGGAGCTCAACTTGGTGGAAACGGATGGCATGTGAGCTTGATTGGGTAATTCGAACAAAAAATTGTTAAACTTAGGAAACCAAACCATAAGGGATCAAGTGAAGGATGTAAGTTTGCTTGTTTACGCTATTCTAGAAAATAAGACTATCATTAAAAGCGATTGGAGTTAAAAGAAGATACGAGATCGTAAAAGGTGAACCTAAAAGTCAAAGTAAAAAAATCAAAGTCAACCTCAAAGTCAAAGACATTAACTTTGTAACTAGATGATTTCACAGGCTCGAATCTCAAATTTGATTTCACAAAATTAAAATTGATGACAATAAGGACCCAACTAGGACAAAAAAGAAAAATAGGTTGAGAATGTCAAAATAAGGAGGTTCAAGCTGAGTAAATTCGTATTTCACATTAATTAAGAAAACTTGACATCCACCATCGAGGAGTACATCGTGTTGCTCTATATTGAGTCAACTTATTTAGACAAGATCTTTTGGAAAGAGTGTCAAACAACCAGTTGTTAGAAAAAGCTTTCCAAGATTATGGATCTTAAGATTTTGATTAAAAGATCACAGATGAAATATAAGGGCTTGAGCGATTGCATCTCATAGGAATTTTTATGAGTAATTTTGAGATACCATGAGAATAATCTAGTATTAGATGTGTTTGCCCTAGTGATATATGGTTTGGTATTGTTTCTGACGGTGTTGGGACATATAGAGGCAGTCATAATAAACCTATTCAAACATCTGAGAAAGCAAATTAAGATGTCACCTACTATCATTGCTAAAACAAATAGGCCTTTCAATATTTGCCAAATAAAATGTGAGGGATGTTTTAAAAAATATGCTCAGCTACTATACATGTGGGCCTAGATCTATTTCTAGGGCAAAGAAATACATTGATTTGACCATGCATGTGATCCTGCATTCCTTTTAGAAATTTCATAAAAAAGGAACGGTTGAGAAATGGAAATAAGAAATAATGGGTTAGGACTTTTGAAATTATTTTAAAAGATAAATTTTAAAGTTTGTGTTAAAAACCAAAGAAGACGAGTTGAGTCATGAGTCTATTACACATGGGAAAGGATTAGTAAAATTAAGAACTATTGATCATACATTATTTGAAAACCTAATGAAGTTTTTCGTCTAATGGCATTTAGCTATAGCTCTCTTAATAAAATACAATATTTGAAAAAAGATTTGAATACGATGTTTGAAGAAAATATTATATCCTCCAAAAATGGAAGAATATAAAATTATCTTTTTTGTTCAAGAATTCTAGTTTATCTCTCATTTTGAAAATGATGTTTTTAGCCTAACGATAACTGATAAAATTGCCCACCAGCAACCTGGCATAAATTCATGAATAATCATAACTCAGAACATCACATTAATTATTTCAAAAACACAAACTTCATTTTTTATAAAAAAAATAAATAAATTCATTTATTAAGGATACGTTAATTAATACAAAAATGGAATGTAGATAACGAGGGCAGCAATAAAAATATAAAAATATACAAAAATGAAATTTTATGAAAATTTTATGATAATATTTTTATATTTTTATTGCTGCCCTCGTTATCTACATTCCATTTTTGTATTAATTAATGTATCCTTAATAAATGAACTTATTTTTGTTATAAAAAATGAAGTTTGTATTTTTGAAATAATTAATGTGATGTTCTGAGTTATGATTGTTATTCTATTTTATATTTAATAATGGTCAAGTAAGCATTTTGCATCAAATGATTCCTAAATTTCCCTGGCAACCGATGAAATTTAGGGAATAATTCTTCTTTACTAATGTTTACATGATCCTTTTAGCATCACACATTGAGCCATTGAGAAAATATTTTTGAGCATGTTCTCTAACAACCTCGAAGACATACTCAAGATCATTTTGCAATGATATGGTCATGCTCGTAAAATTGTTACGAAATGTGATTTGAATGAATATGAATTAACAACATAATATGATATGTTATAAATATGAATTAGGGATAACTTATATATAACATGAAGTAACAATAATAAATAATTAAATGAGACTTCGAAGGAATATGTCTCATAAGATCTTGGAGACTTAAGAAAATAATCGAACAAAATTAGAGATTAGCTTGGATAATAATTTTAATTTGGGTAGTAAAATGAACTTAGAAATTGGGTTTGAATTAATTTAAAACAAGTTTTAAAAATTAAGTCTAGGTGAAACGAGCATTAAATCCTTTTTAATTTTGATGCTAAAGTAGACGGAGTGAAAATGAAACCTTAGACTAGGGATTGGCCATAATTTAAGGCATCTAAATGCCTTAAAGTTGACATAGACTAGGGACTTGAAGAAACTTACTAAGTGTTTGAACAACTTAGCATAAAACAAAATGGGGCTACTGTGCACTTAATGAACTTGGACTCATTCTATACTTATAATACTAAAAATTGTCCCCAAATGTATTTAATGGATGAAAATTCAAATGCAACCTATTCTATTCAGTGAGAACAGGGGACCTAAATAGCAGATAAAAACCTAGTTCATTACCTATCCAAATAGACTCAAAAAAAGGTGAAACATGCAGCATTGGGAAAATCCTAAGCCCATATCCTCTTTAAATTTGGCTAAGTAGGGGAAAATAGAAAAAAAAAACATTTTCTTTGTTTGTTTCTACTATTCCACTCCAATTTGATTTGTTTTTAACCCTCTGGAACCAAAATTTCTTCCCAAAATTCATTACTATGGTCAACAGGACCCCTAATGGCCTTTCATCAAAAGTTCATATTCCTAGCCCAAACCTTTGGGTTTTAGCATTCCTAATTTCTTTTTTGTTTCATTAGATCCCTCCTACCTTTAATTTCATTTTGGTGAAATCAATTTCAAAATTTGATCCTTTAAACCTATAATTGCAAAGTCTTCAACCTAGACTTTAAGATTGACCTTTATTTTTTGTTAACATTGATTTTAAGGGTTGAGTTTGACTTTTGACTTTGATTTTGCAGCATGGACTCCTTTTAACTTCAATTCTTTAGGTCTGTAAGTACATGCAAATAATCAAAACTGAGAAAAGCCGATCAGGGGACCTAACAAAATTAAGCACCTCTAAACATAATATGCTCAACTCATTTTTATTCATAGATAAGCTTATTTATGAATCATTTAATACTTTTTTAATAAATCATATAAACTTCAATTAAAATATGTTTATTATTCAATTATAATATAATTTAATAATATTATTATTTAGGTTTTCTTTTATTTATTTATAAAATAACCTAAAACTAAAAACATGATAATTTATTTTTTAATTTATTTAGATTTGATTGTTTACTGTTCATAAACATATTTTTAATTATTCGCGAACATATTCATTTATTGTTCATGACCAAATTCATTTAATTTGATGAATACGAACACACCTAATTTTTAAACAAATCGATCTTTAACATGATTTTCAACTTAGTAATCAATACGAATCAAATATGAACAAGTTCAATAATAAATGAACAAACACATAAAAGGGTTTGTTCATTTAAACTTGGCTCATTTACAGCCCCATATTCACACTCCTTAGAGGGTTGTCAACAGCCAAATGTCTTTACCAGCTAAAGTGATTAGCATCATTGTGGCTTAAAAGATAAGGTTCACTATGCCTCTATAGGGGGTAAGAGGGATTGCCTTGCCAAGTTCTTACCATAAAATCCTCTTTCTTGACTACTTGAAGAGCTATGGTTGAGGCTTTATCCTAACAAGTTACAATTGAAATAACGACAATAAGAGCCTCTGTAGTAAGCACCCTTCCACTTTTTTGCTTCTAAAAGAGAGGTTACTCATTTGAAGGGCTCTTCAATCTAGCCCTAATAAAAGAAGTAGGAAAAGTAGAGAGAGCCTAGACAACAGACTCCACGCGTTAACCACTTTAAACATTCTACTCCCATAGAAACATTATTAGTGTCGTAAGGCCTTTTCTTTTGACAAGCAACCTCTATTTCCTTTCCTTAAAGCTTTTTAGCCAAACTTCTCCCTACCATGGTTGCAAAAAAGTAATAAATTAACATGAATCCATAATAAGTTATGAAAAAAATAGTTGCAATGATGTGTTTCAGTTTTCCCTAAATGCTCCTCCAACCCTCGTAAGTCCCTAATCTTTTTCAAACTAAAACCATCATTTCTTTTCATGTTGTCTGCCATGGCGTGCCTCCAGTACAACCTAAATCGTTCAGATAGTGACATGCACAGCTTAAAAAGGATTGACCTTTATGTTATCCTTTGATGGGGATTTGAATCTTTGATTGTGGTTTGAATTAGGCATGATGAGATGATAGCATGGGGGAGGACCGCCAAACGAATCACTCATCTAACTAATCTTGGATGGTCGCCATGAAGTAGCTAAAAACTTAGAGTTACCACTGATCATTTGGGGTAAGGCATGACTGGATGCCTATTGAAAATGATATTATGAGTTACGAAACTCAAAATAGGATTTCAAGTCTATGAGGTCCAAAGATTTATTAGTTGGGTTTGATAATTGGTTACGCATGGAAAAGGGTTAGCACCCTACAACGCCCGAAATCGATAGTTACTATCTATGTCTTAACTTGCTTTTGGTTTCTTCAATTTTGACTTGTCACTATTTTGATATAATCCCCTTTTTATGCATGAATTTTGAATAAAAATTGGAAATTCAAGTTTTAGAGAAAAATTTAAATCTTCCATGAGCCCTAGAGAGGTAGGGAACATTGGGATTTCTAGCTAAAAACAATCTCTGTATTTAATTTTAAAAATCAAATATTTTATGTCAAGCATTGAAGAAATACCAACATGAAACATTGCCTTATAATTTTCAAAAATAATTTAGAAATATGCATGTAGAATGATCATTACACGAGGAAACATGTTAGAAAGATGAAAAAGAATATAATAATATTACCAAAAAAAACACAAAAGCATAAAAAGAGGGACAATCAAAATAAATATTTCATTTGTCTTTGATTATTGAGGAATAACTAGATGATAATTTTGGAATGTGTTCAAACTTGGTGGCTGCTTAAGGTATGAAAAAAAAAAGGTTTTGATCAAAAAGCCTAAGGAAGTCTAGAAAAGAGATTTGGATTTTAAGTGAAAAAAGGTTAGAGTATCCCCTCGAAAGATAAGGTTAGAATATCCCCAATGGGGAAAATTTTAGTGATTTTTGAAATTTGAATAAATCTTGTAAGAGCAGGGTTGGAGTATCCCTTCAGAGCACAATGTTGAAATATCCCCAAAGGTGAAAATTTTAGGAATTTTGGAGAATGAAACATTTTTTATAAAAAAAAGATAGAATTTTGAATTAAAACTAGTGCTAGAAGTAAAAGACCAAATTAATTAAAAAAATTTTGGGCCTTAATTCGAGCCTAAAGCTATATTATGATACTCGACTTCAAAGGGAATTAATCAGATACACAGGCATAAAAAAAGGCAAATTGGGAGAATTTGTCTAATTTTCCTAAATCCAAAAACAAGGGACTGGTTCACATTATTGCCCTTCTTGAATTTATTTCAAGTTTATCTGAAGGCCTTTGGGTGAATGAGGTACTATTTTAAAGGTATCTCGACAAAGATTAACGGAAAAATGTCCTAAAAAAATCCTAGAAAATCACTTTCTAAGTGGAATTAATTTTTAAAGTAAAATTTGCTTTAGTACCGGTAGCATGTGTAAGGGAAACGATGTTAGTGAAAGTCCTGCAAGCCAATCGTTATGGTTGATAAGGCATTAGTATTTAGTGATTTCATGTAATTAAACATTATATTTGTTTAATATTATAAAGGTATTTCTTTATCCATAGGGTGTAATTGCATAATTGTTATAAGCAACTTACATAGATAAAGCCCATAAAACATATTGGCCTTGCAAAGGAATTATAAAGAGTTACAATTATAAGATCCCTATGCATCAAACTCATATTCCTAAAAATGTTCCTGGTTATTATATTGTCAAGACAGGGCATTGATAATGCATAAAGATTGGCATATGTAAGCCTTTATACATTTGATGCATGCAACAGATCTCATAAGTTAAAGTATAGAAATACTTAGGACATCATATGGATGCTTGTTATGGTAACAAGTTCACTAAACATGACCCATTATGAGAGTTCCATTTGGTATTTCACTCAAATGTCTACAAAAAAACTTCCATGTGTCAGTAATGTAAGTGATCCTTAGACTTATGACATTAGTAATCTTGTATAAGGAGGGTCATGCTTTGATTCCATCATGAACAGGTCCACACTAGATGGATGCTTATGGTAGGGTGACTTTAGGTATGGCTTGAATCATATGGTAGGTCAATGAGTGGTACAAAGAGGGTTCACCACCCTAAGTGATATAAGGGGACCTACCTCACATGTACCTGGCTCGTGTTAACTTAAAGTCTTTGGCCAAGGCAATATTGATTATAAAGTTAACACATAAGGGTTGCGTAAATAAGAAATAAGCTAAGGTAGACATTGAACCACACTTTTGCTAGTTTTAGGATATATGATGAAAGATATTTATTACACCGAGATACAAATCATTGAAGGGCTTGTTAAAACCATATTGACGCTCCCTGCAAGTTGGGTGGCCTTGATGCATTCCTAAATGCCAATCTTGGTCTATCAATACAAAATATTCTTAATTGGGCTACTTTTATATTTATTGCCAATACAAATGGGGCCTAATAGGTCACACTATAAGGGTGATTACTTGAAATTAAATTGAGACTTGGTTTATATGTCTAATACAAGTAATGGTTACTTAGGCCCAATATGAATCAATTCATACGGGCCAGGGATAAGATTGTAATTTCTTAGGAATTAAAATTTTAAAGCCTAGGCTATATATGCTAATGTTTCCTGCCCTCATTATGGAAGAGAGGCTTAAAATTTCAGCCAAAAAGACTTTAGAAACCTGAATTACGTTTTGGCCTAGAAACCCTAAAGAACATTATGCCATTCTTGTTTCTTTGGTGAAATTTTGTTTTCTTCATCTTGTTTTGATTATTGAATTGAGGTCTTCTAATGAAAAAGGAAGATTTAACGAAATTCAACCTAGTAGCATGGCTTCAGTCAATAAAGTCTCTTCGTTATTAAGGGTTTTTAAAGACACTTACATGGATAATCATTAAAGGTTAGATGCTTGGATAACTATGGTTTACAATAACCGAACTCGGTGTTTATTGTAAATGGGTCATGGAATCGCTAAAAGACTTCTCAAGATTGAGATATGTTTGAATATTGAATAGTTCTTTAGGTTTCTTAATCTAAAAGATTAATCAAGATCTTGCAAGTTAATCCTATCTAAGGAATCTCAGATTTATTTCTTTTATTTGTTTTCACTTCCATATTCATGTGTTATTTATAAAAGTTTTGTAATATGATTAGTTTCTGCCCCAAGACATCCTACAAGTGGTATCATGAGCCTCCTTGCATTGATTTGATTAATCTTATATTTTAGTTGTTACCAATTAAAGAATTTATTGTTTTGATGCTAACTTGATCTGTTCTTGAATTTAAAAATTAAAGAAAATTGTTTCTTTTTTATCCTCAAATTTCAAGCAATTTAATTCATGATTATTATTTGATTTTAATTAGTTAAAATATGATTTTATTAATTAAATTGATATTAGAGTCATCAGTTAACAATGTGGTGTTGACTAGTGCTAGGTTAGCTCCATTTCAGTGTTTTAATCGGGTTTTTTTTTTTTGGGCAGCCATTGCTGCGATTTTTCCTTGGCTTCTCATCTTGAAAGTGTCATGAAAAGTTCATAGTACTTGCAGAAAAAATCAGATTAAAAATCAAAGTTGAAAACGTTTCAATTCCGTGCTAAAACAGGTGCACTATGTGTGCTTAAAGCTTGTAATAGCTTGTCTTGTTTCTTGGATCTTGGTGCAACATCAATGGAAGCAAGGAGTTTCTATAAATTTGCTATATTTTCAGAGATATAATGTGACGAAAACAATAGTGTTTGAGTTAAAATAGGATGGCTAAGATAGCCATGCATGGGATAGAGTCCTAGTTGGATTAGGATTCTCCAAGATTGTGCTAATACAATCCTACTTAGACTAGACTCTTTAAATTTTAATTTTCTTCTTATTTAAAATCTGATATGATCAGATTAAATTAAAATTAAAATTATACTTAAAATTAAAAAAAGGCTAAAAGTTAGCATGATTGGCAAAATACACCTTCCTAAAAGAGTAAATCCAATTAAAACCTTTACATATAATTAAACTCCCAATTATCAAATTGTATTATTTTTTAAAAATTGTTTAAGATATAAATTAGATAATACAATAAACATGGAAATTAAATTCAATTAATTTTATTAATTGAAAAATATATTTAATTTAAATGGTTAAACCTATTTTGAACAGGATTTATTCTAATATGATTAGAATAAATGTTAATCATGTGGGAAAATTGTTTTCTTAATTAAATTAAATAGGGATCAATTATTTTAGTATCAAAAATTGGTAACTAGAATTTTAAACACATGCTTATATATATTCATAATTGTTCTAAATGTATGGGATGAGTATGGACTAGGCCTAATATGATTATATAGATATAAGGTTAATTGTTTATGGATGTTTAGTTATTTTAAATAGGGCCTGCATATTTTAACTTATCTCTATTTTCTCCAAGGCTGTAAAATTCTTTTCTCACCTAAATCCCCTTCAATGTACTCAACATTGCTTTATTACAAATTTAATTAGATTACATAAGTGTAAAATCAGGGTTAGTAAGGAAAGACTCTGTAACTCCAAGATGGAGATCCAAGTGAAGGCACCATGAAGCCCGGGAGATTACAAGAAACTTTTGAAGACTTTGTATTTAGTCACCTAGGAATTAACCAAACAATTTCCTTTGATAGCTCAAGGAAATTGCATTAGTTAGTAGTCCATAATCATCCAAGTAATATGCATGATGGTAGATTTATTTTATACGATATTATGAATGCTATGCATGCATATGATGAGACCTTAATTAAAAGATAAAATGAACAAACAAAATCCCTCATATAATATTAAGTCACATGCTCTGCATGAGAAAGACACCTTTCATTTTTCATAAAAATAGCCCAAGTTCCAGCAAAAGGTGATTTGTTGAGTCGCTCAAGGTCCTTTCTACTCAAACATGAGTTAAGAGTAATTGGTCTTATTTAAATAATGTTGTATGGTTCGGATTGCGTTGCACTTGACCATATGATGTTAAAAAAGATGGTTAAGCAAAATGTCTATGATGCATTTAGGCAAAAAGTTGTCATCTAATTGATCTGAGAGTTGCATAAAGATGTAATTGCTAAGCTATGTTACCTATCCAACTAAGCTTATTGTAATTTGTTGAGTCGTTCAAGGTTGCAACATGTTAAAAGGGATCTTAGCCCACTAGAAATACCTTAAAGAGATTTTTGAATAATAATGAAGGCTATAATTTCAAAAAATTAATAGGGGGACTAATAAAGATTTAATACCTTGTCATTATTGGTTTAATTCATGAATAATAATTAATACTCGATTTATACTAGGTTGTTAATAATGGTATTTTTATTAATTGCACTGCAAGGCATACTTGATGCCATAAGCCCAAATTATTTAGAATGGTATTTGAAATTGAGAATTGTTCTCAATAAAAGGAAGGTAGCGAACTTTTACATTGATTGAGATGAACTATTCTACTATTAATACTACCTCTTGGATAATAGATTCAGGATATGGATCTCACTTATGTAATGACATAAGCACATTAAAGAATAGCAGAAAATTGGCCTCTAATGAGGTGATTTTAAGAATGGGTAATGGATCAAAAATTCAAGCCACTGCCATCGGAACTTGTACATTATTATTATTGCCTACAAGCATGACCATGGAACTAAGAGAATGTCTTTTTGTTCCAATATTATCTATAAACATAATTTCAGTTTCATACCTCACTAAGAATGATGATTTCAAGTTTAGGATGAAAGATGATAGTTATTCAATCATCCTAAATGATGTGGTCTATGAACCGGCCTTATTTAAGAATGGCTATATGCATTGGATCTAGATATGCCTTTAGTCAATACAGGTGTGAGGAAAGCAAAAGTAATGACCCAAGTAAAACCTACATATAGCATCGTAGACTTTGTCAAATCAATAAGACTTGGATAGCCAAGTTATACAAACAAGGCCATCTAGAACCATTTGATTATGAATCATATGGAACATGTGAATGTTGTCTCCTTAGTAAGATGACCAATTCACCCTTCACTGGTAAAAGTGAAAAGGCTGGTGATTTATTAGGCCTTGTATATTCTGATGTATATAGAGCAATGAATACAACCACTAGACATAGGTATTCCTACTTCGTTACCTTTATCGATGATTACTCTAAGTATGGATATGTTACTTAATGAAGTACAAGTTTGAAGCTTTTCAAATGTTTAAAGAGTAAAAAGCTAAAATACAGAAACAAGCTAGCAAGAGTATTCTAGCTTTTAGATCTAATCAAGGAAAAGAATACTTAAGTTAAGATTTCTTGGATCATCTGACTAAGAATAAGATTCTATCACAATTAGCTCTAGCTAAATCTCCATAATATAATGGAGCATCTAAAAGAAGAAATTAAACTTTGTTAGACAAGGTTTGTTCCATGATGTTTAAGGCAGACCTTTTAATATCCTTTTGGGAATATGCCCTAGACACTACTGCTTATCTTTTAAATAAAGTTCCATCCAAATCTGTTAATAAGACACCATATAAAACATGGAAAGGTAAAAAAGCCAAACTTGTCTTACACTAGGATTTGAGGATGCACAACTTACATGGAAAGTACAGTGATTGATAAGCTTAAAGCAAGATCAGTAAAATGTAAGTTTATGGAGTGTCCTAAAGAAATCATTGGATACTATTTTTATGATCCCAATGAGCAAAAGGTATTTGTCTCAAAACATGGACATTTTCTAGAGGAGTTTCTACTTGAAGGGTCCAGCAAAAATAAAATTGATCTTGAAGAAGTTTAAGAACAACAAACAAACATTCCTATGGAACTTAAGCCAACATTTGAACAATTGGATGCTCAACCTGAAGCTTAAAAGACATAACTATTTCATTGTTCTGATAGGATTAGGGAAGCTCCAAAGAGATATTGATTTCTTATAGACCAAGAAGGCTTGCCTTGTGATACTGAACCTACCAATTTCAAGGAAGCAATGTCCAACATTGATTTCAATAAAAGGCTTGAAGCCAAAAGATCCAAAATGGAAGCCATGGAAGTCAACCAAGTATGGACTTTGGTTGATCTACCTAATCGCATAAAACCTATAGGGTGCAAGTAGGTTTTTAAGAGAAAGATTAACATAGATGGCAATGTACAAACTTATAAGATGAGATTGATAGCTAAAGGTTATAATCAATTAGAAGGCATTGATTATAAGGAAACATTTTCACCAATTGCCATGGTAAAATCCTTTCAGATTATGCTTTTATAGCTACATATCACAATTATAAGATATGGCAGATAGATGTAAAAACTAATGGTTTTATGTCCAAGTTAAATCTAAATCAGGTATGTCGATTGAAAAGTCCATATATGATCTAAAGCAAGCTTTACAAAGTTGAATATCAAATTTGATAAAGCAATTAAAAAATCTAGCTTCATAAAGAATCCTAATGATCCATGTGTATATAAGAAGATAAATAGCCAAGCTATTGTTTTCTTAGTGCTATCTGTTGATAACATATTGCTCATAGGAAATGACATACCAATGTTGCAGACCACTAAGGTCTGGCTATCCAGATAATTCTCCATGAAGGATCCAGGAGAAGCAACATATATATTAGGAATTAAGATCTATAAAGATAGATTGAAAAGATTGCTTATCTTATCCCAATTCATTTACAAAGTTAATGCGCTAAAGAGGTTTAGCATGGAAAACTCTAAGAGAGGAAACTTGTCTATAGTACACGGCATGCATTACTCGAAACAGATTTGTCCTAAAACATTAGATGAAAATGCATAGCTGAATGAGACCCCATGTGATTCAACTGTTAGATTTTTTATTTATGCTATGCTATGTACAAGACTAGATGTATCATACAATTTACAAATGACAAGCAGACACCAAAGTGATCCTGGTGAAAATCATTGGATCGCTATTATGAGTATCCTTAAATACTTACGAAGGACTAACGATATCTTTTCGGTATATGGAAAGGCTAAACTCCAAGTAAGGGTTTATACGTATGCAAGCTTCCAATCTAATTGGGATGATAGTAAATTATAAAGCAGTTTTGAAATTACCCTTAATGGTCCAACAGTCAGTTAAAAATTTTCCAAATAGACTACAATTGTAGACTTCACAACTGAAGCTGAAAAAATCTTCGCATGTGAGGCCATGAAGAAGGTAGTTTGGATTAAGAAGTTTATCACCAAACTTGGTGTGATTCCAAGCATTGTTACTCCAGTACCACTTTACTATGATAACAATGGAGCCATAGCACAAGCTAAGGAACCAAGGTCTTATCTTAAATCCAAACATGTGTTACGACAATATCACATCATTAGAGATATTATAAAGAGTCGTGACGTTAGTATGGAATCAGTATCCCCCAAAGAAAGCTTCGTTGATCCTTTCACTAAAGTTCTATCATTGCAGAAACATGATCGTCATATGAAGAGTATCGGACTTAGACATATCAGTGATTAGCTTTAATGCTAGAAGGAGATTGTTAGTGTAAGCTCTGCAAGCCAATTATTATGGCGTAATTTTAATGTAATCAAACATTATATTTATTTAATGTTACAAAGGTATTTCTTTATTCATAAGGTGTAATTGTATAATTTTTATAAACACCTTATGTAGATAAAGCCCATGAAACACATCGGCCTTGTAAGGGAATTGTAAAGAGTTACAATTATAAGATCCTTATGCATCAAAGTCACATTTTTAAAAACCTTCCTAGTCACCGTATTGTTGAGACAAGGCATTGACAATGCACAAAGTTTGGAATATATAAGCCTCCATACATTTGATGCAAGCAACTGATCTCATAAGTTAAAGTGTAGAGATAATTGGGGACATCATATAGGTGCTTGCTATGGTAACAAGTTCACTAAATATGACTCGCTATTTGGTATTTCATTCAAGCGTCAATGGAATACTCTCATATGTCAGTAATGTAATTGATCCTTAGACTTATGACACCAGGTTATCTCGTGTAAGGAGTGTCATGCTTTGATTCCATCATGAATGGGTCCAAAATAGATAGATGCTTATGTTATAGTGACTTTGGGTATTGCATGAATCATATGGTAGGTAAATAAGTGGTCCAAGAGGATTCATCACCTTAAGTGATATGAGGGGACATATCTCACAGGTTCCTAGCTTATGTTAACTCAAAGTCCTTGGCCAAGGCAACATTGATTATAGAGTTAATATATAGGGGTTGCATACTAATATGGACTGCGCTAAGAGTAAGCACTGAACCATGCTCTTGCTAATTCTAGGATATATGATGAAAGGATATTTATTACACTAAGATATTGAACATTGAAGGGCTTGCCAAAACTATATCGACACTCCCTACATGTTCACTGGCCAAGATGCATTGCTAGATGCCAATCTTGGTCTATAAATATAAAACATTCTTATTGGACTATTTTTATATCTATTGCTAATATGATGGGGGCCTAATGGGTCACACACATAAGGGTGATTAGTTGAAATTAAATAGAGATTAGGCTTATATGTCTACTACAAGTAATGGTTACTTATGACTAATATGAATAAGTTCATACAAGCTAAGGGTAAAATCATAATTTTTCAAGAATTAAAATTTTAAATTGTAGGCTATATAAGCCTAAGCTTATCATCCCTTGTTGTAGAAAAGAGGCTTAAAATTTTGGCCAAGAAGACCTGGGAAACCTGAATTAAGTTCTAGCCTAGAAAGCCTAAAGAGCATTACCATTCTTTACCTCGTTTTAATTATTGAATTCAGATCTTAAAACTGAAAGGAAGAATTAATGAAACCCAACTACTAGCATAGCTCCCGACAACAAAGTCTCTTCCTTATTAAAGTTTTTTCAAGCCATCTATGTGGATAATTATTAAAAGTTGGACGCTTAGACAGCCTTGGTTTATAATAATAAGGGTCAATGTTTCTTGTAATTGGATCATGGAATTGCTAAAAGACTTCTCAAGATTGAGGTATGTTTGAATCTTAAATAGTTCTTTAGGTTTCTTGATCTAAATGATTAATCAAGATCTTGCAAGTTGATATTGTTTAGGGAGCCTCAGATTAGTTTTTTCAATTTGTTACTACCGCCATATTCATGTGTTATTTGTAAAATTTTTGTAATCTGATTACTTACTATCTTAAGACATCCTACAAAAGGTGTAATGAACTTTAAAAAATCACCCTAAACTCATTTCGAATCGTTAAGTTGCAAATGATAGCTTTAAATTTTCATGAAATTTTTATTAAAAATACCATAAAAATCATGTGGAGGGCCAAAATGGGCCAAATAGAATGTAAATCATTGATTCCAGGGTTTTCAGATATTAGAGTTCTAAAATTCATAACTTCCTCATCTGGCATGATTGAAAGGCAAACAAAACATTGTCGAAAAGGTAATTTGATGCCCTTGAAGAAAAAATGTAATGAAATTCAAAAAAAAAATGTTTAGGCTCGAAAATGATTTCTCAAGTTATGACTACAATATTGCTAGGGCCAAATGGGGAAGTTTTTTCCATTTAAGAGTTTTTAAGGACTAGGCTTAGGTTAGGACATCTAAATATCCATAACAATGAGTATTAGTGATAAGGGCTCTACAAGCTCAGTCACATAGTCTTAGAGTAGTTTGGGGCAATGCAACAACCCATTAACCAAAGTCGCTAGCAATAGGTGTTAGACCTTACAATTAAGGCACAATCATGTTAAAACAAGTAAAAAAGCTACTTTATTTTGAAAATCAAAATGCTTAACCTTATTTAACCATGAACCCAAATATAGAATGTTTGATTTTTTTCCCTAAATTTGGAAGACCAACTAGTGAAAACATTAAATCTATGTGAATCTCCGTTCTGTGCAGCTAACATAGACTTGGGAGTTTTTTGAAAATCCAATTTTTACAGTAGACAAACACCAAATAAAGGCTTCAATAAGACATTTTTAATCATATAAAGCATGTAAACATGGCACCCATGACAAACATAAGTTTGAACAACAACAACAACAAGAAGACAACATTTTTATCACTTAAAGCATACTAAAAAAGCAAAGAATTCAGGGAAATGCATGAACAATTAAGAGAATGCTCATATTAATATAGAAAATGGTATATGCATGTGAGCTGATGTTTTCATGGCATGAAACAACGATGGGAAATTTCTATAACATCAAAGACATGATTTTTATGTCATCAAGCCTACACAAACATCATCAAGCCCAATAAAACATCAAAGTATCCTAAAATAATAATGTATCTTCAAATATTGTGCATGAAAGACTATGGAGTATACTAAGAATCAATGAAAAAGTGGTTGTTCTAAGATAATCTGAGAAAAATATGAATTTTGAAGCACTCAAGCCACATCAAAACATCATAGACTCAAAAAATATCATTAAAACACATTCAAAGATGCATGTTTTCCTATGAAGGTCATGGTTTCATGAGGATTGGTTAGCTAAGATGGTATCAAATAACTGTATATGCAAAGAAATGAAGAGAAAAGTGTAAAAAATATACCAACAAAGCTTGCAAAACTTTTTTTCCTTATCCCCTAAATGCTATAAAATGCTCTTATGGTTTTTCTATGTTTCTGGTTTATGGCTCACTTTTCTTCCCTTTACTTGCTATAGATAAGCAAGAAGGAGTAGTAAAAATGAGGTTTGAAGTGATTCTATGAATAGGCAAGAGTTCAGTGGTGAAAAAAAATAGGAAATGAGGTTTTAGAGGGTTGTTAGAAGAGCTATGAAAATGCAAAAAAAATCTTTTTAAGAAATGTCATCTATAAATGTGTAGAGAGTCTTTAGAGAGCCTAGAATATCTATTCTTAGCCAACGTTGGCTCTTTTATATGCGAATGCTCAGCCAAAGGTTTAGGAGCAAAAAATATGGGTATTATGGGGTTTTCCCCATGTACCACATAATAGCCTTAGGTACCATGCTCAGCTGGCTAAATTTTCATTGGTTCTGGTAGCCAAGGTGGTGGAGCTGTGAGGCTGAAGGAATTTGCATATGAAGAAAAACCAACCATGCCTCCAAGCAAACCATGTTTTTCATGAAAATGTACCATTTTTAGTCATTTTAGGCCTCAAAAAGTCATTTGATCCAATCAAAAGTCAATTGAGGCTTGGTACGAATTTTGATGATTTTTTGTGATAAAAATATGGCTAAATAGGATTTTTAGATAAATGGCGCAAGAGCTAAAAAATGGCACAAACTGGCAAAAATGTATGTCTGTACCAATACAAAGAACTTTGTATTGATACATAAAGCAAATTTTGCCTTCCAGTCTTGAAATAAAAAGCTTTTTCTTAATATAAAGAGTAAATTTTGCCTTCTAGTCTCAAGACTGTTTACTCAAGACTGTTTCAATACTCATTCTTGTGTACTAATACATTTTGGCCAAAAATCATGATTTTAGCTACGACATAAGCTTGTATCGATACAAACACCCCTGGTATTGATACACCACCTTAAGTGTCAATACTATGCCTTTTTGTAACGATACAAATAGCAAAAGATTTTGAAATTTTGATGATATGGACCCCTATATCGATACTTAGTGGCCATGTATCGAGACTCACATGCAAAAATGCAAATTTTTCATACCTTTAACTCTCCAGAAACCATACCTTATCCAAAAATGATGGGAAATGATATGTGCTCTTCTGAATACCTCCGATGGTGCCTTTCATAGTGACTTTTGATGCCTTGAACATTGGCCCAGACAAAATGAGGTGTCTAAATTGTCAGCTAACAATAAGTGATCCTCTAACATCACATTCAAATGTTCATGACCAACATGAATGTTGTCCAATTGTTACCCAATGGCACTTTTGCATGTGCTAGAAGAGAACGAAGGCTCTACAACAGTAAGAGTAGTAGAGACAAGAAAAGAAAAAGTTTACCAGATACAATAATATGCAAATACTTCATAGTGCCCTTAAATCAGGCAATGGCAGTTCACCTAGTAAGGTTATTAGCTTATCAGCCACAATATCATCCACTGCACATAAAAGTAACAAATTTAATAAAATGAAGCTAACACAACCAATTTTCTAGAATAAAAAAAAAAAACATAAAGCTTGCAACCTAAGAGATTGCCGGTAAGTAAATGGGACCAAAACACTTCCTCACTTGCATCATCATCAATGTTAGGTAACGTGACTCCGTCAATGTCAAAAGACCTTACTTCACCTACTAGAACCAAAGGATTAGCCTTACTAATTAATTACAAGGCAAAAATAGGCCTCTAGGGTTATCCCACATTTAGAAAAGATTAAAGCTTGTTGTTAGATTGAAGGCATATGAACTGGAGAGCCACCCTATTAGGATTAACATCATAAGGGAATATTTGCAAATGTTAGTGTCTATCCCCACCTTTAACTAATTAAAAATGTTGCTGAAATAATATTTTATTGCCCATTCTCCTCAACATTCATGGGCAACTTCTTCTTTATATGGTGAGAAACAAATAACCAATCTACCTTGAATGACCATTATCCCGTCAACTTTAACTCAAGAGCAAAGAATTTTAATTGGTCGATGCAAGTGTTGTTTGGTGCATTCAATAGTACTCTCCTCTTGCAAGCACTTAAATAAGCATGTGAGCCCTCCATCTTCACCACATACAAATTTTGTAGAGTGGCATAATAATGTGGGCACCTCTTTTATGCAAAAATCAATGAAAAAGGTAACCATAACAAGTCACAGCATGCCAATTAACTAAAAAGCATCATCGTAACCCACCAAGCATGCTGCAAAGAAAGTATGCAATAGTAGATAAAAGTAACCCTTAAATGGTGCAAAGAAAAGCACATAATCTTACTGCCATTGAGCATGCAACATAGATACCAAGTTACCTTGGGTAGGAAAGTCAATCTTATAGTTGGGAATAACCAGACCATGAGACTATAGCACCAATCTCAGCTTCGCATTAAAAAACTTGTAAGAAAAGTAATCCCCTCATTCCTCGCCATTGTTCTCTCCTACAGTCGCTGAAGCGAGTGGATTTGTAATATTACCCTCTACCCCATCACCATAATTAGGCTAGACAACACCTTTACCACCAGCAACCACTTTGGCCCCATCCTTCACTATCTCATCTTCCTTAGCACCCTTAGCCTAAAGACTATTCTCTAACTCTTTTGTAGCCTCACTATATTATCATGGTACTATAATGACTAGCCATTTATACTTTTAATAAACAAAAAAAAAAAAAAGAAAAACAGATGCAAAAATTACCTAAAAGCAAACCTTTTTACTTCGTTTGTGAAAAAAATTAGTTAATGAAAATTTGATAGAATCTTGAGACAAAAATGCAAGAAAATAGCAAAACAACCTACTCAAACCCTTATTTACAGCTAGAAAGAGATAAAACACGTTGAAAAAGCCATACCCTACTGCACAACTTCACCACTGCATGATTGATACTTAGCAACACCTTGTATAATGCAATTGCAAAGTAGGTCTAAAATAATAACAAGAATTTTAGTAACACATATTTCAACCACCTATACAAAACAACACTATTCTTTGCAACAAAATCTTAAGTACAAAACCTCACCATCTAAAACAACAATATCATTTTTTAAACAACTAGGCCTCAAGTACATTAGGGTCACCATTGGTTGCCTTATAATCATCACCTTGTCTAGGTTAAAACTATTGGGCCTGCCAAGCCCAAAGTACAAGCTAATAGGCCCAACAACCTAAGTTAACATCATAAAATATACCTAGATATTACCTGGCTCCCTTAAACTCATGCCAAGCTCCACCTACTAAAAGATGGTTGCTTATAGTGTCAATAATCAAACCCCAATAAGCATATGACATGTGACACCCCTCATGATGCACAAACAAGTATAAATAGCCCAGCAAAGGCTAATTAAAAGTACACACCCTATACACTCAAACATCTATTGCTTCATTCTCTAACTTTTTTAAACATTTATTATAGGAGTGCACCTTAGAGGATAAACTCCAATGCTTTCTAACCTCTTTTCCACCTCCAACGGAACCCAAGACACCAAGAATTCTAGCCCACTATCTAGAGGATATCAAAAGGAAGCATGATCAAAGCCAAAATTTTTAAGTGCTATCAGCCATCCAATTTCAATAGTTTTTTATTTTACTTAATATATTTTATATTTTAATTGCAGCAATCAATATTTTTATGTAAACAATTCTGTACTTATGTATCATATTCTTAATTCAAAAAAAAGATGTCTTGAATTTTGTAAACATGGTTTTATGTATTGTGAACATTAAAAAAATGCTAAGTAATATGTTTGAATTTATGACATGCTGATGATTGAGCAAAAATTGGAATTCTTGCCACCTCCAAAATAGTTCCTCTATGTTTGCACCTGATTAATGTTTATGATCAATGTTATCATTATAGTATCATAACACCATGCATATCATCAATGTTAATTCATTCATTCATGTAGTCATTCATTTACTGTTAATTCATTCATACATGTCTATGATTAATGCTGATTTACACATAAAGATTAATATCTCTTAAAGAAAAGTAAAAAAGGGTCATGTAAAAACTCCTAAAAACAAAAGACAGTGATAAAAATGAACATTGCTAAAGCTAATGTCTATTATCAAAAATTGATTTAGGTTTAAATCACTCTTTTAGGGATTCACATCAAAGGAGTGAAATGAAAGAGGATCATGCTACATGATTGGATAAAATTAATGATTGAGAATAAAACATGGAAGGGTAGTTTGGCTCAATAATCCTAGAATCAGTCCATGGTTAGGGAATAAGTCTTTCTAGCCTTGCTATACTTTGGTCGAACACAATTGAAACAAAATCCATCGACAAAGATTTGGGATTTAGAGGCTCGATAGATATATGACACGCTAGAAGAAAATATTCAAGCTGTGGATGTCGAGAAGGGATTCAAAAATGTCAAAAATTTCTTGTTAGTTCTAGATGTGTTTATCCAGAATTTCAAAAATATGAAAGACCTGGATGCCCAAAAATGCACCTCTTATAGTCATAAAATGAGTAGGTATGTCAAAGACAAGAAGTTGCTTATCCATATTTTCAAGAAAGTTTGACTTGAACAGCAGCCAAGGTATTTGCAACTAGAAAGAAGCCAAGTATGCACTTAGAGGACATTTTTGGAATGGAATAGACACATGTTAGAAATGGCTCTAGATCGATGGACTCTCAGAACATAAGAAATGACTTTCACAAAAGCTAAAAACTATGTCTGTAGATGGAAATATATAGCTTTACAAGTCCAATGACCCTTCAAATAAAGAGATGAATACTTATTTTATGGATACTTTTCTATCTCTTGGCTATCATAAGACGATTATACTACCTTCACAGAGTTTGGAAACATATTATTCTTTATAGGCAAGATTAAAAATAAGATAGAAATAGAAAGAATTATGCATACCAATGTCAGAACACCCAATGAGATGAAAAATGGTGTTTCTGATGAACATGTGTAAATTTTAACCGTCAATGGCAAGAACGAGGAAAATTCTAGGCATCACAAAAAGATATATTTGGACTGCATTCTCGTCCCTAGCCTTTTATCACTCATTGGCCTTAGCAAGTTCATTTTTACATTTTAGTGCCCTTCACTCAAACAACACATCGCAAATCTCTAATCAGTAAGTTAACTCAAAAATTAGCTCAGATTATTCCCAAATTCGCAAGAGAAAAAGGATAAAAGTGTACCATTATTTTTCAATCTCTTACACAGAGCACTTTCCTTTAGTGGTCCAAAGTCAAATGATCTTCACTATTCCTACAAGGCCTAGGAAGCCTTTGTATTTGGAATTGTATGGTCCCAGCCTCACCTACAAATACCATTAAAGAATTAAAGGCAATTCTACAAAAAAAAAAAAATGTATTGCATTCAAAAGCAAAGTTTAATCCATCATTAATGTGAATCCAATAAGATTTAAAGAATTATGGATGCCTATAAGGGGCAACAAGTTTAAAGGCTATTATTCTTTGAATAGTATCTCAATCAGGGGCAATTTCTTTCTTAGTTTAAATTCTGTACATATATTTCATTTTTTAGGAAAAGTGAACCTTGGTTTGAAATGAATGAATCCTAACTTACTAGCATCATCAACATGCCTCTCATTTTAGCTTTTGAATCTTATTGGCAATAAAACCCACATGATTAATTTTTAGTATTGTGTGTAATAAGAAATTTTTAGAAAAATAAATTTTTTGATAAAATTGGTGATCCTGTTTAGGGATGGACTTACCGTGGGAAACATTTTATCCCCATCCTAGACATTCTTATCTTACTTTATTCTTAAAAAATGAGAAAATCCCTATCAAGCAGATGGCTAACTTAAAAAACTCTTCCTTGGATTACTTGAAAGCCAAACAAACAAAACACACTCTCGAAAGATATAGATTGATAGTTTGGTATGTGTTAAAATTATGTTAAGACCCCAAGACCTCTCAAATCTCTTTAGATAACCACATACCTTGAATTCCATTTTTTTCCAAGTCTTTGATCTATGAAAAACATGAATTGAGACATATTTTCCAATCCTCGAAATAAATCCTTTTAACCCCATGCCTAAAAAGAGAATATAAGATTAAATGCTTCTTATGATGATTAGAACTCACTTTTATATGGCAACCAAAACCAGTATTCATTGGAGGCAATGGTGAATTGATAATTATCGAAAGGCATGCATTAAGGCAAAACAAAAGGAAAAGAAAAAGAATTAAAAAATTGAGTGTAACATCATGTGATTAAAATACTCAAAACAATTTTAAGAAAGAAAAACCATTTTTTTCTAAGAGAAAGCTCTTTGGTTCAAATGGTTATGTTTAGAATGAAAATGGTCATCTTTTCATAATTCCATCACAAATATGAAAATTATTTCCTCTGCTATCCCCTTTGAAAATGAATTCTTTGTTCTTTAAACCTTAATCAAAGATCACCCTCCACATTTAGGGTAAAGATAGAGAAGATCTTTAAAAAAGTGAGGAGTAGATTCCATTCTCAACCATGAAAAGAGCCTTGTATAATTAGAAAATGTGAAAATGATAATCGAGTTTCCAAATTCTAAGATTCCTTTCATGCAAAAATTAAAAAATATAAAAATAAAAACACAAAAAAGGCAAAACGTAAAAGAAAAAAAATGAAAGGAAAGATAAGACAATGAAGGTGCAAGATGTACTAAAGAGCGAAAAAGATGAAATTCCTTTTGTAAAAAAATGATCCTTGATCCCATTAACCCTAAAAACATGATTTGGGCCTATTTACCCAATCTTGTTAAACCTCAAACCCTAGCCTATCTTGCATACCTGGTAAAAACCATTTTGACTGGATCAACTAGTTGAATTGATAAGCCTACCTTACCTCGTAACTCTAAGCATGTCAATCCTTACACAAATGCATCATGTGTTGATTACTATGATCTCTTTTTAGGCCAAAAATAGCAAACCTAGCAGTAATCCACACAAATGGTTCTTAAAGCACTATGAGGTCCAATAATTCTCCAGTGCTAGCTAGAAGGCTTTTCAAGCCTCAACCAAAATGTATCTTACTTAATAGGTACAAATCCGATGTGATCCGAGAATGATTCCCTTACTTATTGCACCAAAGAGAATGAGAAATAGCTCTATGAAACATTAGCTATTTTTCACATATGCCAATAAACATATCCAAAAATCATAATTCTTGATTTTAGTTGATTCCATTAAGATAGAAAACTAATTTTCTACCTTCAAAGTGATCAAAAACACTTTGAGATCATCTAAAGTTCTAATTGACACAAAAAAGTCTTAGGAAAGCAAGGATTTTAGGATTTGACCAATTTCATAACTTTTATGAAAAACTAATCTCTCAAAGCTAGAAAACTACTTTTCTATTTTCGCTGTGTCAAGAACGATTCAAGAACACTCAGATAAACCATGAAAACGTGATGATAGTTTAGGAAAGTATAGGTGTTGTGCCAAACCCTTCGATGAAGTCTAGGATTGGTACCTGGGGTGCCCTAATGCTTCTTGTTAGCCAATAAAAGCTTTAATGATGTATTTAAATACACTCTGGGCTAGGTTAGGCTTGACTATTGGGTCAACTGAGCCCAATACTAACATACCCAAAAAGTGGCCCCACCTTAGGGTGTTTCTTGAAGCCCAATGAAAACTATTTTAATTAACTTGTCCAAGATTGGGCAAAAATACTAACTTATTAATATTTTAGCCAAATAGCACACCAAAGATGGCTATTCCATGTACCAAGCCCCTTAAAAAACCCTACTTAGAGTAGTTCACAACTAAACTCCATTAACTTGATACTTAAGGCTTTTAGCCTAAATCCTTAATTCACATGTTAGATAATTTAAGTCATAATTAAATTTTCTAACCCAAGTAAAACAATTTTACATCACATAAATAATATTTAATAATTATTTAATTTGTTAAATACAATTATTTGGCTTTATTTAATAAAATCCCTAAACCATGTCTACAATAGACATTATCTTAATAAGACATTCTTATCTTTATTGTCATATTAAGACATCTCTAATTAGATTTCATAAATCTAATTTATGTCTTATATTATTCTTGATTGAACTTATTTATTTAAGTCTTCCTCATTATAACTTTTATTTAATTAAGTCATACTCAATTAAATCTCGGCTTCAATCTAATAGATCATTTTACTGTGTGTGATCCATTAGGCTTCCATCCTAATGATAATAAATATAATTACCTAATTAAGTGTATTTATATTTATAGACCAAGATTGGCCTCTAGCAAGGCATCATCGCCATCTAGCATGTAGGAAAAATCAATATGACCTCTTAAGAAACCTTTCAGTAACGAGCCTCTCAGTACTTCAGTCCTTTCATTAGATATCCCAAAAAGACCATGGGCATGATGCAATGTCTACTCATGTATCAGTCCATATTAGTTCCTACAACTTTTGGTTAACCTCATGAATTTAGAGAAACAATTTCTCTTGAATCCATCATGCATTGCCTAATGACTTAATCAAATTAACCAAAGCCAAAACATATAAGGTACGTCTCCAATGTCACTTGGAGTGGTGAATCCTCTTTGGATTACTTATCCACCTTCGTATGGTTCATGCCATACCTAAAACCAACCCTACCATAACCATTCATCTATTGTGGACCCATTCGTGATGGAATTAAAGTAAGACACTCACAATACAAGATGACCTAGTATCATAAGTTTGAGGACTAATACACATGACTAGCACATGAAAACATATTCCATCAACCCTTGGTTGACTTATACCAAATGGAGTTTTCACACGAGCCATCTTCAGTGAACTTGTTTCTATAGAGCAAGCACCCATGTGCTATCCCCACATATCTTTATACTTCAACTTCTGTAAGATCAAAAGTTGCATGCATCAAATGTATGAAGGCTTAGCATATGCTACTCTTTGAGCAATGCCAATGCCCTGTCTTGACAATACGATGACTAGGAACATTTTTTAGAAACATAACTTTGATGCATAAGGATCTCATTGTCTTATCTTATTACTAAATTTGCTAGGCCATTATGTTTCATGGGCTTCATCCATTTAGTGTTTGCATGATTGTTAATCACGCCACTAACATGAAGGAAAACCTTGAATCACTAACATAAGTGATTGGTTTGCATTATTAACTATTATATGCCTCATCTAATCTGATTGACTCTAGGGCATATACCAACACTTCAGTGTGTCAAATAGTTTCGTGACAATGGCAAGGACAAGGCATTATAAAGAGAACTTATTCCAATGAACAAGATGAAAAGGGAGATAATCAACCATCTTAATTATTTTTTATATAACATCGAATCAATAAACCACTCCCATGGCATTATACATCTACATGAAAGGCTACTGAACACATGCACACATAAACTATTTCAAGAAGCATTTGCAATATACATTGCATCATTTTATACAACATAAGCATCACTCATGGAGATCTGCACGTTTTTAAGTTCTCATGATTAAGTGAGATTGTGCCATTTTTAGTTGAAGACAAGGTAAACAAGCCTTAAGCAAAAAAAGCCCAACATAGTTAGCAAGTTGGCTCCAGTGAAGTTGGTTCATAGTTGGTCAAGTCTATCGCAGTGAAGTTGGATGATAGTTATTAGTCAAGGCTAATGTAGCTGGTAGATAAACTTCATTAAAGTTGGCCCATAGTTTGTAAAACCAAAAGTAGTCGATGGATTTTGCCCCCATGCACTTAGCCTATAGTTAGTTAAGTCCAATGTCACTACCCATGGTGTAAGCCCAATGAAGTTGGCACCTTACAAAAAGTTAAGCCTGATGTAAAAAGTCTAATGTAGCTGGCCATTTTGTAAGCCTAGTGAAATTGGCACTTTGCAGGAAGTTAAGCCCGACATAAAGAGTCCAATGTAGCTAGCCTTATTCTAAGCCCAGTAAAATTGGCATCTTGTAGAAGATTAAGCTAACGTAGAAATTCCAAAGTTGCTAGCAATGTTGTAAAACTAGTGAAGTTAGCACCTTGCAAAAGATTAAGCCCAATGTAAAAAGTCCAACGTAGCTAGACATGTTGTAAGCCCAGTGAAGTTGACATCTTGCGAGAGGTTAAGTTTCACAAAGAAAGTTAAAAGTAACTAGCCATGTTGTAAGCCCAATGAATTTGGCACCTTGCAAAAGGTTAAGCCCGACATAAAAAGTCAAATATAGTTGGCCATATTGCAAGTCTAGTAAAGTTGGTAGCTTGTGGGAAGCTATGTAGGAAGTCTAACATACCTGACGTAAGAAAAGTTCAGCAAAATTGGCCTAATGTAGCTAGCTTAAGAAAAGCCTAATGAAGTTGGATAGGTTTTTAATGGAAAAAAAAAAAGAGGTAAGGACAAGCAAGCACTATGAAGTCCTTTTGCAAGATACACCCTTGGCATCCCAAATAAAATTGTGTCTATAGTCTTTGCCTTATTCTTGATTCTTAGCAATAGTAAAAGAGAGGCAATTGTAGGCACCTAATTCTGTTTGAGTTGCAAAATCGATTTTCCTTAAAACAGTATGCATCATCAAAGTCATTTACCCATACCCAGAATTAGCAAGGATTATCTCAAACTAAGGTAAGATAATTATCTTAAACCAAAGATCCAAAATGGAATGTACCATGCAAAACCTATCAAAGGTACTGATACCTTACCCTAGGGTATCGATCCCTTGGTCTTTATGGTCAAAATTTTTAAAAACTAGGGTTGGTATACATGGGCTTAGTAATATTGAATGAATTTCTATAGCACTAATGTATTGATACATTAGGCCAAGGTAGCGATATATCATGACATGTATTGATACCTTGGCGCTAAATTAGGAAATCGAAACCATTTATTTCAAAATTTTCATGGACCTTTTTCATGATTTTTTTTCCCATGATTATTGCCCTAAAACAAATGTGAATTAAAGCCAAGCCATATTGGCCTTTATTTTAAATGAAATTAGGTCCATTTATGGAATTATTTTAATTTTGGGTCATATTTCATTTTAATTCATATTAGGCTTTAATTTTTAATTTAGGCCTAATAGTGGAATGATGATGGAAATTTAGGATATTGCAAAAGATAATTAAATATTTGCAAGGGCAAATATAGCCCTAAAAATGGCATTCTTATGATTATAAGGAGATGAGGACAAGCTTGAGCTAATCAGAGGCTTAGTTGGTTAAAAATTAAGAAGGTTTGGCCAATGAAAAATTGTCAAACACTAGTTAAGGCAAGGGGGACCAAAATGCAATAAAAACCAAAAAATACCCTATTTTGAGACATTCCTTGGTCGGCTTAGTGCTATTTTACACTTTTCTCTCTCTCATTTTGCACATATTGTCTCATTTGCTTACCCTATAAAATTTTCTTGAAGAAAAAAGCAAAAAGATTAAGAAAAAGCTTAGGAAAAAAGGAAAAAGTAAAGGAAAACTTAAAGATTTAAAGCTTTGAGGTATAATTCTCATCCTATCCTTGTTATTATTTCTTTGCACGGCAAGTAGAGTGTAATAAAAATGCCATCATAGTTCTCCTCCACATGTTTTGACCATGCTCCTTTTGCTAGGGTCCTTTGCATTATTTCCTTGATTTTCATGATTTTAATGTTGTTTATTGCATATTTGGATAATTTTGTGTTCAAAATGCTCCCCATGATCTCTATCATTTACGTCTGAGCTTGTTTTCTCCATATTGATGCATTTTGCTTGATGTTTTGGATAAATATGATGTATCTGATGCCATATAGATATGTTTATTTCTTATGTCATGACATATCTTTGGTGATATATGCTAGTTAGTATGCTTTAGTTCGTGACATGTTAGATCAAATGCTTGTACGTCATGCCATGTTATGTCTTTAGTGATTGTGTGCCATTTTATATGCCTTAGTTCATAAGATGCTTATCAAATACTTTTTTGGTCGAGTGCAAAAATCAGATTTTCTAAAGATCCCCAAGATGGGTCATTATTAGTTTAAATAATAAACTAACTATGGCTTTTTTTTTATCATTTGATACTATTAACTTGGGCTAAATTAAATCTTACAATGCTTGGATTCATGGCTGGAAAAGGCCACAACAAACTTGTTTTTAAAACCATCTCAAATTAATTTTTTAGTTAATTAATCTAGAGTCGTGTTCTTGAGTCTTAAGTGAATAATTGTGAGTGATGTTGTGTGATATTTGGGTATTGTTTCAAGGCTGTTACAGTGTAGGAAATGGCATTTCGTATGCCTCATGTGTGCCCAAGACAAGAACTTCATAAGGGAAGTGCTATCGCAAAAAGCTAGAAAGCATTCGATTGATCAATTGTCATTTTGAGATCTTTGTCCAGCTTTTTCCATGGTTAGTGAATCGTTTAGGTGCCATAACCTCGTGGACTTGGGATGGATTCACTAACAGACTGTTACGGTCCCTTGTGTTTAGACATTCGAGTGTTCGAGTCACAATTTGCACCTATATGACCAAAAAACTTGTGCCCTATTTTTAGCTACTAGTAGTAGTAGTAGTTGGGATTGAAAATTTGTTTTCATGCACCAAAAAATTCTCTAGTTCAAAGAACTTTAAGTTAGCTTTCCAACGAGTTCTCGTATGCCATTTTTCAAGTCCGTATAAGGGAGTTATGAATTTTCAATTGTACAATATTTGGAACTCCCTAATTCAACCAGCACCAATGATGTGCATTTTTTTACTCGCCACATGATTTTTATTGAATTTTTAAATTTTTTCCCCCAAAATAAATCTGATCACCTTTGCAACAATGTATTATTCGCGACTTTTTGTGTCCGAACAAGTCCATGGCAATTTTTCTAAGATCGCTGCATTCAAAAAATATTTCCCCTTAAGAACAATTTTCTCGAAGTTTTTCGCTATTTTTGGATGAAACCTCATTAAGTTACCTTTCCAATGACATATCATTTGCCTCATTTGGGGTCCATTTGAGTTAATAGATTTTGTAAGTTCGATAGTGCAAGCGGGAAGTATAATGAAATTTGCCACGTTCTCGGGTGAGAAGTATAGTGAAATTTGGATTGTGAAACCCGAGTTTCTTATTTCAAAAAAAAATCATTCAAGTTTTTCTGAGATTATAATTAGATACCAACAATTAAACCAAGAATCAAACCCGAGATAAAGCTTTGTAGGGGTGCTAATCCTTCCCCATACGTAATCGACTCTCAAGCCTTGTGTCGTACTCTAGTTTCCACTATAAAATCAATCATTTTAAAACAAATTTTCAAATTTAAAGAGATTGATTGTAATAGGTGTCATGCCATACCTAATCCAAAAGGATCGATGGTGACTCTAATTAATCGACAACTTAATAGTATATGTACAAGAATAATTAAACGAGAATTAACTCCAACAATCGCCCCATTCCAAATAAAAATATTTTTCCGTGGAAAATGTCAAGATTCACATTTCAGCATGTTACGATAATATTTTAATTTAATTAGAAAATTATTAATTAAGGATAAAATAGTAACTTGATAAATTATAAAGTGCATAAATGTCGTTTACTATTTTCAATTTTTGATATATATATATATATATATATATTATATCGATGGTGTCCGAGCTTTAAATCTCACGATTAATCATAATTGATATTTATGTTGCGAATTATCCAACATAAAAGCAAATTTTGTATGCCATTCCATTGTCAAAATGAAAACGGTAAAGAACAGGAAAACAATTATCCAGAACCTCCCAATGAAAAATGATCAATACACTTGCATATTAAGTCGGCAGTATAACTACAGACTAAGTTGGTAGTATTTCCATGTCTCACATAAGCCTTCATCTCACTTCGGTCTAAATTACGAATGAAAATAAGTACCAAGTGAAACAAACCACAACGGATTTATTATGCTGCAGTGCCGTGGAAGCAATTGCCTACTGAGCCACTTTGCCCATCATTAAAGGTAGCAATAGTAGCTAACAAAGATAGCTGGTAAAATAGGAATGAACAAAACGCTGGCATTATGTTGGTAAAAAATACATGATTCCGGATCTTGTGAAGATTTGATTGGAAAGGAACATCTGGCACAAATCTATGTATGCTTGAACAATGAATTGCCTACTTCATTACGAAAATACTAATCAAAAGACCCAAAAAAAATAAAAAAAGACAAACAGTGAAGGACAAGCAATTTTATATTGTTAATTTGGATGCCACTTGTTAAACATTAGATCACAAACAACGGGAGATAACAGACGAAAAAAAGTGACATCCTGCACCCGAAAAGCATCTTGACCGGTTGAAAAGTAATTCTTTGATATCCAAAAAAAAAAAACGGTGGTATTGACCTAAGAAAATGCAGCAGAAGGGCCATTCCAGATTTCTTTTGACCATACACATAGGGCAGTTAATTGGCAGCCAATGTTTTCCCTCAACCATATTACTTTCAAATTTTAGCGATCCATTAATTTGAGGAGGATGGCCTACAAAGCAATCAAAACACCATGATCACTGACTTAGAAACAGTAAATGTATTTTCAAAGCATCAGAGAGTAAAATGTTGCCAAAGCAGAAACCAAAATGCACAAACATGGGTTCTGCAAAAGAGTTCTTTCAAGTGCAACCATGGTCATCGAAAAAATGATAACTCTCTGTAATAAATATTAGAACTGTGCAAGCCTTCATAACACAAAAGCAAATTATTCTGAGAGTAACTTACAGGGCAGGAACAATATGACTTCAGCCCCTGATGCAGTTGAGCAGGTGAAATTAGAAGCTTTACAGGACGAAATTCAACAGATTGATTGTGTCCTCTGTTGTCCGTAAAACTAATTAATTGACGTTCTAGAAGGTGTTCAAATGCCTAAAAAGTTACAATAAATCCTCATCAAATGCATTGCATGAGACTACATATTTAGAATATCAACTTGAGGTCATACTTTGCGGCTACAGTTTAGAAGTTTAAGAGAATCATACACACCCGTAGACAAACATTTACGGCATAGTAGTCAGATGTCTGGAATGAATCATGTATGCTCTTGTATTCTGATATATGGGAATAATGTGTAAGCGAATAATATCTTAACGTTGTAGTTTAAAAAATAACACAGAAACAAGTGAAATGAACCTGTCATAACTGAATGGAAGTTATAAGAGTTCTGCTCCTTAACTTCCAACCTTTTCATGCATACCAACAGATAGAGTTCCAATACAGAGCAATCTGCTTAAACAAGTTCAATGTGGAATCAAGATTGTTATGCTTCCAATAAAATTAAATAAATCAAAGATGAATAATTTCTCATCTAATTATCATCCTACATTTTACCAAAATTTTGTCACTAGACATTCATGAAGTGGCATTGTTTCTAAAACTTCTTCAGATCTTACTTGCGTCAAATGTTAGACATTCAAATCATCAACTAAATTTAAAGATACACCACAAAGATTTACAAAAATTATACAGTTTGCAAAATCTGCTGAAAACCATTTGTTAAAGATCCAGGATTGATTGAATCCCAAGATTCTCGTGAAATAGCAATAATTGTAGGATCAGAATTGTATCTTTTGTAAGAGATTAGCTGTAATTACTAGATCATAGTTTCCTAATTACTAGAGATCTAGCAGAATGCAAAACTTTTCTAAAATTTTAAAATCTTGCTGTGCAAAGACTATATATCAGATCATTTCAAGCAGTGAATGAAATTCCAGAATTTACTTCACCATCAATAGTTCAATACTCTATAAAAATGTCAGATGATCAAAGTAATAGCTAACTTGAGGCGAATTATTGCACTACAAAGATTTAACGAAATTATAACAGATTGCAACAATACACTGCTAAAAATCATCAATCTAAGACAAATGCCCAAAGGAAATTGAACCATTTGAAGAACTTCTGAAGATCGTCTTTTATGAGATAATGTATCCTTTGAATATCTAAATAAAAGAAACAGCCAGAGAAATACCAAGCTAGAAGTTGGGAATTTCAGCAAAAAAAGACCTGGATGTTCAAGAAAGTTGGAAATTCATACATCATGGAAGCTTGCTTGAATCTCTCAAACATAAGTCAACATAAAGTCAATGTGGCAGAATTAAACGAGAATCTCATATTCATACACCCAGACACAAATTAACAAATCTAATGAGGAAAGGCCCACGGTTTAGTCAAATTGCATAATACTAGATCATATGTTTCAGTAGATTACTGACATGAAATAAAGTTAGAGAAAAGCAGTATTCTAGACCAGATTAGCATAACTCTAAAATAAACAAATGTGTGACATCTTAGACCTTCATGCCACTCTTAGGCAGAAGTTCTTAAATATTCCTCGTAGCAATGAAAGTGGAATCAAGTAAACAAAGTAAAATACAATACCTAATATAGAGGAAAGCATATTTAGCTCCTATACCTCTTATACAATCCAACTTTGGCTGCCGCTGAATGATGGAAAGTGCAGATTTGAAGTTTTCAAGTGAAAGGAATCCAACATCCAAATCCATATAAGAAACAGCTTGAAATCTAGAATCAATTCAATCATCATAAGCAGTGCTAATAAAACAATGTAATTGTAATAGCTGAGCTTATATAACACTCTATAGCCCCAGACACAAGAATCGAAACTTACAGAAACCTAATCAAATGACCAATTGTTGAATTGAAGCTCAAGTAGTTGTTAATCAGTTCTTTGAATCTATCATCTGCTAAAATTTTCTGTAAGATGTCAAGGAATTCATCAACTAGTCTGGAAGAACAGATCTTTCGAATCGTACAAGTAAAAAGAACATAATCTTGGAAGCATGAACATTTAGATATCAACATATAGCTGAAGTTATTTGATTTTACGAGTTACTTGTCAAAAATTTTAAAGCACCTTAGGACGCAAGCAGAAATATTAAATATATGCTTTTCATTCTTTTTCCCTTTCAAGATTGCATAAAGCAATGAACATCTTGATGGATTAAAACTTAAATACCCAGGCCATAAGGAATTAAATTAAGCACAAATTCTTTTAATAAAATATATAAATATAAGTAGGTTGAGCGGCAGAATATCTACATGTATAACAAAAGGCAGCCTAATGTACAAGGTACCGCATTTAAAGGTCATATCTCTTCAGCATTAATAAAAGGTTGAATACAGCATCACAGGAATATAAGACCAATTGGCAAGAGATGGAGCAGCCCAACTTGAATATAAGATCATAGGAAACCCAAGACTTAATAGATGTAAATAACACCAACTAACACTCCTCACCTGCAGCTCAACAAGGGCCTATAAGCGAACAACCTCAAATGAGGTTAGGCAGGAAGTACAGAACGCATAATGGCTCTAATACCATTGTAAGCATCCAACCGAAAACCAATTGATAATAAGTGAATGATGCAGAAGCATTAACAATTAAGAGTTCTATTTAATTTTAAATTCTGTCAGAATAAAGTAGCTCATTTAGATCTCTGTTTAGGATTTTTTATTTTAAAAATTCTAGTTTAATTATATTATTGTTTAGGATAAAAATTTTAGTTTGGGGTAAGTTTTATGATTAAGTTAAACTAGTATTCTACTAGGAATAGCAAATCTTGTACTAGGAGTTCTAGCCTATTTATATGCACTTAGGTAGTTGCTATAATGTATTCAATTATTATTTTATTATTCTATCTAAAAGGTTTCCTTTTAGAGCCTAAATCTCTCTACAGCATCTATCTTTCTCGACTATTTTCAATTCTTTTGTGCTCTAGCTATTCCTATCATCCCCACCTCCATCAATTTGGTTATTGTTTAGGATAAAAGTTTTAGTTTGGGATAAGTTTTATGATTAAGTTTAACTAGTATTCTGCTAGGAATAGCAAATCTTGTAGGAGGGGTTCTAGCTTATTTATATGCACTTAGGTAGTTGCTACAATGTATTCGATTATTATTTTATTATTCTATCTAAAAGGTTTCTTTTTAGAGCCTAAATCCTCTACAGTGTCTATCTTTCTCGACTATTTTCAATTCTTTGTGTTCTAGCTATTCCTATCATCCCCACCTTGCATCAGTGAAGAAATCCAGTACTTAATAGATGAGGGATAACACCACTTAACAAGTTGTATGGTATAAAAGCCTTCCCATATATGCATTCATTCTTAAATTTAGAGGCGCTTTAGCTTCTACTTAAAAGGCTCATAAGAACAAACTGTGAGCCTGTATTTTAAGATTCAGTTTGTTCTTAAAATGAGGCAATTTAGATCATCAAAAATATATCCTAATGGTTACTTGAAAACTCTTAAAACACAGTTTTTGACAATCTTTAAAACTCTACTCAAGGAGGAAGCTCCCCTCCCTCCTTTCCTCTAAATGGCTATAATACACTGTTATCAATAATCCAATTGAGAGGAAGTTTCAAGGATAGGATACTTTTAGCCTTCCATTAAATTCAACAGTGTAGTTGTGGGGAAGGCTTGAATCCACGGGCAACGATAAAATATTCTCTATGAATCTGCGAAGCCAAAGTGGGCATCAGACAAGGTTGTCCTTTCTTAAACATAAGTCACAATGATCAACATAGTTATGCAATAAGAAAACCACCTCTCCGTATCTTCAGATGGTGAAAGGAACAGCAGCTTTCTGTGAGAAAAACGAGATCTCACTCTTTTTTCAAGAAGCTGGTCAACATCCTACATTGCATGGAATAAATTTTTAGAGCTCTAGAGAAGTTAAAAAAAAAAAATTCATGATAATGCAAATTGCATGTTTATGCACTTAATCCATACGTAGAAGACAGGCAGCAGTTATCAGCAAATAAAAGAATTTTATTAAAAATCCAGCAAAATAAAAACTTCGAAAAAGAGAAACCTAACTAGAGTAAAGTAAGTGGCGCATCAACAACAGATGAAATTTGGAACCTACCTATAGAAAAAAAAAAAAAATGGCAAAGAAATACTTTACCTAATACTATGATTTAATTTGTTACCAGACCAACGAATAGTGAACCAATTGAAATCATGGCTTCAGGAAGTCCTTTGAATCATATTGCAGTCCCTTCTCATGACTTCCCAAACTTTAGCAATTAACAGGCAAATGAAAAAGAGATGATTCAAATATTCTGGGTGATTGTAGGAGAGAAAGTTTGAGATGTCTGAATGATCTACCTTTCCATCAATAAATCCATAGATTGAAGTTTCCATCAGCAACCAAGCATAAAACAAAAGAAATTTTGGGATATAATTTTCTAACCAGACCAGCTTGCACCACCCAGGTTTAGTAGTATTCTATTGTGCACTTCCAAGCTTCACTGATTCTAAATCCTACTTCATTCTTTGCCAATCATAACAAAACATCTTCATTTATTTGAATGCCTATATTCATGACATTTTCCAATCCACAATATTTGAATTTATAGCTATACGAAAGAAAAATTTTCAAATATGAATCATATCAAAGTTGCCGACCTTTGATCCCAAATCAGCTTCTTGAATATTATCAGTTTCCTGCTTCTTAGTAATATGCCAACTGGCCGCCGCTTTTCCATTTTAAATTAAAATTTTATAGTGCCAACTTTAAGGATAATGATTCAAGAAAAATTTCATTCCTTTAAAGAAAAATTTTTGCTAAAGACAATTGTATGTTATTTTCAAGCCTGTAGTTATGAAGCACGAAAACTTCTGTCAAGGAAGTGTTAACTGTCAGACATGCTGACGAGAACACAGCAGAATGCATGTCAGACAGGCAAGGACACATCATAGGGTCAAAACATGGTCAAGAAACCACTGGACCTGCCTGAACTAGAACTACTGTCAAGGAAGTGTTAACTGTCAGACATGCTGACGAGAACACAGCAGAATGCATGTCAGACAGGCAAGGACACATCATAGGGTCAAAACATGGTCAAGAAACCACTGGACCTGCCTGAACTAGAACTACCCACGAGCCGAGCTACCTGCTCAGGCTGGGCCTTGGACAAGGTTTCCTTTAATTCGAGCCAACCCGGTCCAAATTACGATTAACAATAGATAAATTATTTTTATATAAATTTAATTATAAAACTATCTAACTATTAACATAAAAATAGTCTTTAACTTTTTATTAATTATGACCAGTAAATTCAGGCTTTCAGGCCTAGACAAGAAATATTAAAAAATCAGGCCACTCCTTGGACACCTCTAGCCTAAACACACATGAAGGTTTTTTTTGCATTTTTTTCCCCAAATATGAAGTCAACATACTAGAAATTAATATAGAAAAAAAATCGGAGGAAGAAACAACAAGAACGTAAAGTTAAATGCTAGAAACAGTGGGAGTAGAAAACAAAGTATCAACATAAATATTTTACATGCATTGAGAACGAGAGAGAAAGACATGGGTTGTACAAAATGAGAAGTATGAAAATGTTGATTAATTTAGAGTATGATAATTTAAAGCCCTTCAGGTTTCGAGTTTGAACTATTTGGTCAAGTGGATATTTTAAGATCCAAGGTTTTAAATACAAAAATGATTTTGAAAACTTGAAAAACTATTTTTACATTAATATTTTATTGAAAAGTAACAATTTTACATTTTTATTGTATATTATTATATAAAAAGTATATTTTATAATTGTATCTGTGCCCTAATTTCCAAAAATTCTCGTGACTCCACATCGGCGTGATACCTGTGTCGTGTGTCCATGTCCATGCATCCTAGGCTTACAGGCACCCATCCTCTATCACAACCTTACCCCAATCTCTCTTGACTAAAGCTATTTGAGATTGTTAATTAAAAATCAAAGGAAAAAAAAAAAAAAACAATGGCAAGAAAATGCATTCTCCAAGGGAGCTCTGCATCTTAGTGTTTTATTGAAATTCAACTGTGATGATACAAGTGTTGCTTGAAAGATCTATGAGATTCTATCCTCATACCAGACAGCATCAACAGAAAGGGTTGATAACTACCACCTAAAAAACTTATAAGACAGAGATAACTCTAAAATAATTCAAGATTTTATTATTTTATTCAACTAAAAAGTAAGGTCGCATGAAGATGGAACCACTAATATCAAGAGATAAAATTTCAAGACGTAGCACATAGAATGATATGAAAATTTTTTATTATCATAAATGTTGTAAACAAGAAAATCCCCCCCCCCCCAAAAAAAAAAAAAAAACCTCAATCATACCAGTCGACAGCTCACACCAATGACAACAGCTTGTGATGTCACAGACTGCATTGCATCTAGCAAGCTATAAAGTAATCTTTGTTTTCCCTGTATAGAACAAGTGGGAAAAGAAAAACTATTTAATTGCCTGATGAAAGATTCAAAACCTAGCTTGTCCCCAAAATAAAATCATTAATATGTTATATACGACCAAAAAACCTTTAAAAAAGGAGCTTTGACATGACATTACAAAATTGAAAAAATGGAAGACCCTTACCTGAGCGAATAAATCAAATTCTTCAAGCACAAAAATAATTGTTTTATGTGCTAATCCACATTCCCTGACAATGATAGTCGCTATCAGTTTCAAAGGTTACTAAAATATATTTTTTCAAAAAGTGGGCAACTATAATACCCTCACCTTAACATTGCTATGATAAACTGGGAGTTATCATCAAATGATGCCTACAAAAATCATCTCATAATCAATACATATATTAGTTAGAAATGCATCATAGTGAACTCAAATATATATATATATATATATATATATATAGAGTACCGCTTTTGAGAACAAAAGTTGATGCTCCATGCACAATTGTCGAGCTATTTCCTGAAAGACAGGTAACCACAACAAATACAAAAGGGAATTAGCCTGAAAATTTGGAGACAATATTTGATTCCATAACATAATAAAAGCCTAAGAAGAAATTGTTTGTTAAACAAAAACTACATTAAATAATGTAATGAGCGACAAGACTATTATGTAGATATGGACCGGTGTTTGACAAGAGGATTTTTATTAATAATTATTGTATTATTGACTGATGTTGCCAGAGGAATTTTAGGAATAAAATCAATGTCCATTATTAGGGCCTAATATTGTACTTTTTGTATTTGTTTTAGAACTATTTTGTACTTATAATGCATATATTATATAAGCTATTGGAGGGATGGCAATGGATAGTGCAGATTTAGATATCCACAATTGTCCAATATGCTTTTTGCGGATTTGGATAATATTCGGAGTTGGATACTATAATTATTATTCGTGGCAGATGCGAAAATAAACCCTCAAATATCCATTATAGGAATCCACATTACACATGTAGATAATGAATTCAAATATCCCAATCCACTTTTGTGAAATGCAAAAATTTATGCTCATAGAAAGAATAATATCTTCGCTTGCAAGGTTAATGACTAGGCATCTTACCAAATGAGCTAATCTTGTATTTTGAAATAATATATCACTAAAATTAATTTATATCAAGTTTAATGAAATATAATTATAATTTAAAACTTTCAAAATAAAATATAATAATAAATTAATTAAAAAATTAATTAATTAATTATGTTAAATACCTTTAAATTGTCAAGATGCAAGGTACTTTTATAAAACAATATTTGATGACTTAATCAATTTAGTTAAATCACACTAATATTAATAATTTTTCTAGTTGAGGAATTTTATTTGTTTTGATATTGACTCATTTTTATGCTGATTAAGTCGTTAAATATTGTTTTATAAGAATCCAATTACAAGTGGCTTTGAGTTAAAATTAATTTCGGTTTGATTTTATGTTTTCATTAAGAGAACTTATTGAATTCAAATTTTTAGTGGATTTGGACATCTGAAAGATAATGTTATTTAATTCACATTTGGATAGTGACATGTGGATTTAATGCAGATAATAAGCGATTTGAATTTTACGGTAATTATGTGGATTCAGATATTACCAAAAAAAAAAAAAAGGATACTCGATCCACTGTCATCCCTAAGCAGTTCTAAATAATAAAAGACGTGACAGAGAATAAGAAACTCTCTCTTGTTTCTTCTCTCAAAACTCTCTTGTTTCTTATTCTCAACATGTTATCAGAGCTTTTACAGATTAAAATAACTTTATTTTTTATCACTCTACAGTAGGAATCTTGTCTACTACCCAAAAATCAATGCATGAACACAATTGTCCAACAAAATTTAAAAAATAACCTTCATGTCCAAAACAAAATTAGGGATTTTTCTCCAATGCACCATTTTTATAGACGTGGACTAAAGCATTCGCTAGTTGGCAATTAACAATTGAGTTGAAAAAATTGATGGAGGGATCTTTCAATTATGAGGATGGAAGTAAATATTTGACCTTTTGAATTATATAGACCAACACGATATGCGATTCAAACTTTGGGAACTACAAGTGCAATTTACTCCATTCTATGTATAACAAAAAAAATACATAGTTTATTTGACAAACAATTTTAGTTCATATGAGAAGTATACTTTATGCATGAAACCAAGTAGCATTTTATAAGACCATATCATATATCACATGCTCAACGTGCATAATGATTTAATGAGCAAAATTAAGTGGTTGAGAACTCATGATTGTGTAATCCAATATAATAGCAGGGTAGAAAATGTGGGAGAAAAACTATGAGATATTCACCTTTAGAGCACAATTGTCATCACTATGCAAAAGGCCGCTTAATCTAATCTGCATCAACAAGCCAATAGCAAGAGACAATGAGAAAGCACAATTTCCATGAACTATTAATATCGTGTCGTTATAAGACGTTATAGCATGCTAAAACAAAAATCTATACTACAATAAAAAGCTTGACTTAGTTCCATGTCAAAGTGAAGTAATACCAACTCAGTCAAGGAAAATACAAAAGAACCAATCAATTGTAAGCTAAATGCTAATACAATAAGGTTATTTATGTCTTTTAATTTTTAAATGTTTTTGAAAAAAAAAATACCCACTCCTTAAAAAACTACCCATCTTTCTTAAAAATCTATACACCTTTCTTAAAAAAAAAATGCCACATTTCTTTAAAAGAAAAAAAAAACTATCCATATATAATTTTTTTCCAAATTATATTTTTTTCACCCATATAGTGGATGTGCATATATCTAGTAATATATAATTTTTTTAACTGAGTTGGTGTCACTTGTCCCATGACACCAATTCAGTCACAAACATTCTAATTAGTATAGACTATTTTGGTTTTTACGTTATTTTTTAACTAAGTTAGTGTCACATCACGTGTCTTGTAACACCAACTCAAAGATTATAATTAGTATAGATACTACACTAGAATAAAAATATGCTTTGAAAAAAAAAACAATAATAATTGGAAAAAGCATAATTCTTTCAATGGGTAGTTTACTTTTTAATAACTAAAAACTAGGTAATTTAAAAGTTTTCTTTTAAAATTAAATAGAGTTATATGTCTTTAAATTTAAAATTACTAACCCACTAATTTTAAAATTCTTTTATAATAATTGCTGTTTTTTGTCAATTCACTAAGTTGGTGTCATTGACTCATAACACCAAACTCAATCAAAAGTTTAAATAATAGCATCTATACTACTACAATTTGATACATCCACAATTGGGTGGAAAAAATATTTTTAAAATAAATTATGTGGTTTAAAAAATAATGATACTTAAAAAAAAACAGGAATGAATGGGTAACTTTTTTAGGAGATGCTAAAAAAAGATTGGATAATTTTTTTAGGGGATGGGAAGTTGGATTAGATGAATAATAATAGGTAGTTTATTTAAGAGTTGGATAAGTTTTTTTAAGTGGGTAGTTTTTTTTTTTATGAAAGTGGATAGGTTTTTTAAAAGCAAATAAGTAATTTTTGTTTTATATATATATATATATATATATATTAAAAGACACAATTACTCTCATTTTATTTTTTTATTTTATAACGTTATTGATTTTTTGGTAATTTTACTAAGTTACTGTTGCTCAACTCATGACACCAAACTCAGACAACTATGTTACTCGGACTTGGTTTGACTATCGGACGTGGATATACATTTGACACGAGTATTTTCAATTTTTTTCAAAATTTTCATGCATTTGAAAGACCTTTAGAGGATCATATCTTCATACCGATGTCTTGATATGAATCAGATACAAGTGTTAGACATGGATACTTCAAGAAAAATGAAGAGTTGAAGCAACATAATCAGTTAGTGGCTTTATAAGTAGCATATAGTATTAAAATCCGTAACTGAGTTTGGTGTCACGAGTAAAGTGACACAAATCAAAGAGATTACCAAAAACTCAAAACCAAAATACAACAAAAAAGAATATATATATATATGTATGCCTTTTAAAATCATTATTTAAAAAGCTGTAAAAATTACCCACTTTTACACTAAAATGTACCTGCATACTTTATCTCTTCCCCCCCCCCAAAAAAAAATAAATAAAACTCACCCACATTGTCGGTGTAGCAAGTGGATAATAGGTCAATGAGTTCACACTTTTTTTATATAGAATCACACAAGCATAATACTATCACAATTGGACACATTGTTCATGGAGATGAAAATCCTAGAATGATGTATATGGTTCAGGCACCAGGTAAACAAAAGACTTCCACTCTACCTAACACAAAATTCTCTCTTCCCCCACTTTCCTCAAAAAATGAAAGGAGGATTAGTTTCATTAACAAGCAAAATCAATGATGTTCACATTCCAAGCAATACCCGAACCAAAACCATGTCATATCAAAACCTTCAGAATCTATTTCCCAATTTTCTAACAAACTACACCAAGTAAACTTAGAAATTAAGGAGCACAGCAATACCACAGATATTACTTCAGGATATTGTTGTAACAGATTGCTGAGAACAAGTTCCAAAACCTAACAACACAAGAAAAATTCAAAAAAAAATACAATCATATTTTCTAAAATTGATATTCTACAAGAAAAAAAAACACAAAAAAAAAGGCTTAATCGAAGATGATAGCATACCGCGACTTTCCCCGACCCACGTGGACCAAGAAGCAGAATCGAATTATTGCATGCTTCTGTAACTGAACTCGATATTATAAACTTTAACTTACTGCCAAAGAAATGAAACAAAAGAACAAGCAAAGGAAATTAAGAAAAAAGTATTTTTATTATTATTAATAATTTAGCGAGCATTTCCCGAAGTGAAAGCTGAGAAATTGAAAGAGAAAAGCAGACCTGTAGTTGCTGTCAGGAGAATCAGAGAGGGGTTTGAAGACGAAATTAGGGTTAGAGAGTCGAGTTCGAAGGAGATTCAGGGCTTTCTCTGATGGATTTTCTTTCTCTTTTTCTCTTCCCATTTTTTTTCCTGTCGATTCAGATTGAGAAGGAAAACTTTGTGGCGAGCAAGGGGACAACTGAAGCTAATGAGATGTATAATTACGAAATGCTCGAAACTCGGACTTTTAGAGCAAGAAAGAGGAATCAGATTTGAGGAAACGGAGAACCGGGAAAGATATTACAGTTTTGGGATTTTAGGGAAAAGACAAGAGTAAACTCAGGAGGGAGAGACCAGCGCCGCCGGAAACCAATGGCGAAGGCGGCGTATCTGTGTGAGTAGATGAAGGGAGATTGCGGAAAAAAAGAGGCTCCAGCGAGGGAAAGACAAATAATAATAATAATAATTATAAAAAAAAAAAAAAAAGAACAAATCGATTCCCGCCGGGCTAAATGGTCAATTTAGGATTAGAAGCATGTTGGATTGAGCCGGGTTTAAAAATATTTTAATTTTTTGTGCAATTTGAAACTTAATAATTTATATTATTATTTAAAATAATATTAAAAATTAAAAATATATTTTTATATTAATATTAATTAATATATATAATTTTTTAAAATAAAATATTTTTTATTATTTAAATTTTAATTCAAGTTAAACTAATTTAAATTACAAAAACTCTTATTCAAATCAGAATCAATACATGTCAAGCTAAACCAGCTGCCTAGCTCATAAACAAACTTAGTTGCAACCAAATCTAATAGCATATGAATGGGTCAAGAACTCAAGGTTAAATCCTTCATTTCTATAGTAAAGAGTTGTTTGGTTCAAGTAATATAAGATTATCGATAGCAATCTCAAATTCCATCTTAAGATAATCACGTTTAGTTTAAAATATTACTAAAATTGGGAAAACTGCATTTGATTCAAAAATTAGTGAAATTGAATAATTTTAAATTATCTATGATAAACTATTCAATTATATTGGAGAGTAATAATACATACATCAACCTTAGGTATTGTTATATTACCAAAGTAATATAACATTTGTCTCTGTTATATCTTTACTATTTTAACCCTGTAAATCATTTTTTTGTAAGTAATCATAACTCGAAACCACCCTAAACAAACAAAAGGCAACTATTATCTCTTTTTCTTCATAATTAATTTACCTAAGCTACTTTTTTTTTCCTCCCTCGAAGTCGACCTAGCTACTACTCCATCAATAGTCAATCGAAGGAGCTCTACTTCTTCTCCCTTAATGTCAACCCAGTTGCTACTTCAACAAGAATTAGTCAAAGGTGCTTCACTTCTCCTCCCTCAATGTCAACCCAATTGCTCATTTCTCAATAGTTGACCTAAGGTAAGCTCAACCCATTTGTTAATTTACTGGTGTGAATGAATTAATATGCCCACAATTTGTTAGTGTGAGGCCATTTTTGGTTAGATTATAATTAATATATAAGGTTTTTTTTTTTTCTTTCATTAAGTTTATGCTTTTTTTCATTTTCATTTTCTTGTATCAAATGTGTGGACTTTGTAATGATGCTACTTTTTAATTTGGTGAAATATATAATAATTATTTATTTTGCATTGGTAAAAAAATGCATGGAGTATTTTTTTTAATATTTTCATCTTTTTAATCTCAATTTACTTGTTAATTGATATTGATTTAAGAAGCCTTATATGTGGAATTTACTTTTATTAGAGGCTAAATCATATTCTTTTTGTTGTCTATTTAAGTTGTGAACATTTAGGCATTAAAAGGTATTGAGTTTTATTGTACTCAAAATTGAAGCTAAAGTTGAGTTCTAGAATTAGAGGGCTAAATCATATTCTTTGAGCTCTATAATTGCTATTCATCCATTTCAAGTTTAAAGGCTTAAATTATGGAGCACAATTTTTGTTATGGTAAATAACATAAATAATATAAAAGAAAATTACATGATATATCAGCACAAAATATAAGCTTTGACATGTTAAAATTATTTTTCTATACAAATCATCACCAAAATCATTTAATCTGCCTATAATATTTACTTAAAGAATGTTAAGGTAGAAGTTTGTTGGATTGTCAAAATATAAAATATGGGCAAAACTAATAGATCTGCCACACCTTCATGAAGATATACATTGCTCTTAATAAAGAAAGCCTGTTCTTTCTAATTCTTTCATCATCCACCATCACAAATACTTAGATAGGATCTAGCCAAAACTAAATTACGGAAGCTTAAATTGCTTTTATGTTGCTTTGCAAACTATGATTGTGGTTTAAATTGCAAATTATCCTTTAGTTCAGTAGGATTTTGAAGGTTCGATTTAAGACCTATTTCTTAAAAAAATAGTTTTAGTGTTTTCCATCTTTTGATGTTAAAATCAAATGGCCAAATGAATTTGTACTTAATAACTTAAATGGCCTTAATGTTGTAAGCATTCTTTATACATCAACATATAAATCAAAGAAGTTCAAAGTTTGTTTTGTTAGAGAAACTCATATGTTTGCCATCTATCTACTTGATAATCCTATATGTTTTTAGGCATTTTTAAAATGGCTGGAAGTTTTATGTTGTTTTTCAACGGGCATAGACCAGGTATCTATAATACTTAGGATTAAGCTAAACTACAAGTTTTGGGTTATCTTGGTGCTCGTCACTATTGCATTAATATGCAAGGAAAAATTTAATACTGCCACAAATTTAGCAATGAAATTATTCAAACAATAACAAATTCAAAAAGCATAAGAAAATAAAATATGACGAAAATACAAATTATCAAATGTGTGGACACCAAATTAAAACGATTTTGTTTTAACAGAAAATTATACAAATTGAAAAAAGATTGAGTTAAGTTTTGGAATCTCTTACCTTAAGACGATTATTGTTTATATATTGTGCTCATAGATTCATTGTGATTCATCTCCCAAGTCTCTCAATCTCATCGCAACCAGAAACATCACAATGGTAAATACATGATCCATTACATGCAGTGTATTCTTTCTCTAATTGATAACGGCAGAACCGATGAAAAAATAATAGAGAATTTTTTATTTTATTTTTTGGACAGAATAGATGGATTACAACAGTTTCAAATTTTTGACACTATAAACTATTTCCGGACAATTAAGAAATTGATAGCAAAAACTGTTGGATAAGGACAGAAACCAATTCGGACATAAATTTAAAAATCAAAAAATTATTTGAAGCTGTTCAGACAATGCTTTATTCTGGCAAAAATTGGTCACGTTAGATTTAAAACAAACCCAGCAAGTTAGGTTCAAGTAACTCTAATGGGCTGGTTCTAAAAAATAAAGCCCATTAGACCTTTAAACCAAGCTTGGCTAGCTCATCCTCGCTTGATGCGCGTGCATGTGTATTTCCAAAGCTTGTGTAGGCCCTAATGCACAAAAGCTTAGATGCCCCCTAAGGCCTAACTCCACCTAGGAACCAAGCTTATATATACTACTAACGTAAGCATTAAGTTTCCAATATGGGATTCCAAATACCACCCAACATTACCAACCAATTTCTTCCTCTTCAAGTGGACTTAATGAGACTAATTTCTCATTCACCTTGGATATCGGTCGTTTAAAGTAATCTTACACCGTGTATCTACTACGACAACCTATTTACACGATAGGGTAACTTCATATACGTATATGTATTTCATATTTTATGCACACCCAATTTATCATTGATATCCAACAATCACCCATATGAATGGAAATTGTCTAATTAAGATGAAAACTTACTCAAAATGAAAGAGAGAAACTATAAAAAGTTATTGCATTAAGATAAGTAGCTTTTGGCCTTGAACCTTTTATAGCGACAACTATCATATTTACTTGGCTAACTAATTAACATGTGTTTTGATCTATTCAACCATTATTTGTAAATTAAGACAATATGTGTTACACAATCTATTTTCGAGCACAGTTGCTTCTCATGATTATGTTAATTTTTACCCTAAACACATCCTAGTTTCTATAAGTGCTCTAGAGAATTTAGCCTTATCAATTCTTACAGAATTGGCCATAATTTTTACACTTATATAGGCGATCTCTTATTAGGAGTATCTTGTAATACTCCACTTGATTTCATCAGTATATTAGAGTCATAAAAAAAATAGCTTAACCTAACTTCTTTGCAGGTAGCACTGATTCACTCTAGGAATGGGTAAGAGTGTTTAACTTTTTCAGTGCTCAGTCTAAGTTAACATAATTTAGTTGTCCTTTCAAACCTAGAGCTTAGGATCTTTAGTCAACTAGATTAGGTTGTCATTATCTAATTTTTAATTTATAGACATAAGTCTTATTCCCTTCAATAATTTATAGATTTACTCTATTGTTGAAAGGGAATTTTATATTCTAAATTTGAAAATTTAAAAAGAATTTCTTCGTAAAACAAATCAAGAATTAAAAAAATATTACAACTGTAGCGAAAAAATATCAAGATTTAAAATTAAATTCTTTTAGGATCTGTGAATCGTATTTACATGTGATTACAAAAAATTTCTAGCAAATAATTCTTTAAGAAATTATATCATGCTTTCTTAAAGACTAGTAACTTTGATGGAAAAATCTTTGTTAGAAGATCAACCAAAAAAGAACACTTCCAACCCTTTCCGAGATCATGAACGTTTCAAATGCAATGCCTCCAACGATAATCCACATTGATGGCAATAAGAACCTTTTTAAGGTCTGAGGTTTTTCTAATGCTGGCTAGAAGATCTTAAGATCTTAAAATAAAAGGTCTTTGTTGGTTTTTCATAAAGAATGTTTCTTAATTACAAAAAAATGAAAAACAAGAACGAAAAAGAGCCAAGAAAAAAGGGTGACGCAACTTTCTTTTAAGGTTCTTTATCTTTAGAGGTTTAGGGCTTTCAAGATCCTCTTAGACTAATTCACTTAATGTTGTCTTATATAGAACAATATTCAAATAGGCTCAAAAGAATCAATAAGCCCACTAATCTTGAAAGTGGTGCAATTTGGCCTTAATCTAACAAAAACCCATTTTTACCTAGCCTAATCAAGATTGGATCAACGTAGTAACCTATTAGTATCTTGGCTTACTCCAACATTTGTTGAGCTTTAAAACATTTATCCCAAACCCTAATCTATGTCTAATTGGGTTCTGTTCAAAACAAAACCTATTAAATTAAGTAATTAGGATTTTGGCAAACCTTAAGTTTAAGGTTTTGAGTAAACCTAAATTTACATGTAAGAATATTAATTCCTAATTAATTTTTTGACTAAGTAAAACAAATGTAGTTCATATAAATTTAATTAAATAATTATCAAATAATTATTTATTTACTAGGAATAATTGTCAAATAATTATCTTAGTAACCAATAACTAAATTTGACCCTTATTGTGACAACCCTAATGACATTTTTACTATTAGATATTGTCTTGTTAAGTCATACTTATCTTTTTTGGCTAAATAGGGCATCCCTTTTAGATTTTATAAATCTAATTTATATCTTAATAAATCTTAATTGAACTAATTTAATTAAGACCTCCATAATATACCTTTTATTTAATTCAATCATACATAATTTAATCTTGATTTATCCAATTGATATATCCTATTGTGTGTGACCCATTAGGTTCCTAACATATTGGCAATGAACATCATTAATCTTATTAATCATGTCCATAGTCAAAAGCGAGATCTAGCAACCCATCATGATCACCCAAATATTGAAGAGTCAAAATGCGACCTTATTGAAACCTTTTAGTGATTGGCTTATCAATGTAATTCGATCCTTTCACCAAATATCTTAGATTGAGTATAAGCTTGGTTTAGTGTCTACCCATACTTTAATCCATATTTGTTCCTACAACTTATGGTTAATGTTATGAATTTAAAAGAACAATTTCTCCCAATTTCCTTGTGCTTTAGCCAAAAACTTTAATCCTATTAACCATAGCCAAGAACATATAGAATACATCTCCAATGTAACTAAGGGTAGTGAATCCTTTTTAGATCACTTAACCATCTTCGTAAGCTTCATGTCATAGCCAAAATACTCTACCTTAGGCATCACTTATTATGACCTTTTAAATAAATCAAAGTATGACACTATACATACAAGACGACTTGGTATCACAAGTTTGAAGATAGTTACATGACTAACACCTGAGAACATTTTCATTGACACTTGAGTGACTAATATCATATAGAGTTCTAACACGGTCCATATTCAGTGAACCTCTTTCCACAAAGCAAGCACCCACATGCCATCCCAAGTATCTTTTATACTTCAACATATGAGATCAGTTGCTTACTTCATAAGTAAGAAGATATAAATGTGCTAGTCTTTGAGATTGCTAATGCCCTGTCTTAGGAACATTTTTAGGAACATGACTTTGATGAATAAGGATTGTAAAATTGTAACTCATTACAATTTTTTTGCAAGGCCTTATGTATTCCATGCCAACCTTCATTCAATTAATGGTTTCATGATTGCCAATCATACCACTAACATGAAAGAAAACCTTATGTCACTACGCTGTAGTGATGGGTTTACATTATTGATTGTATGCTTTTAAGTCTAATCTGATTGGCTCTAAGGCATATTTAGTTACATTGTTAAACCTTTCATTGACAGATCTGCAATATTATCCTTTAATTTTACGTAATCAATAGAATAATCTCATTTAAAAGCAATTGTCTTAAGGTTTGTGTCTTTCACAAATTTGTCGAGACTTATCGTTATACAAAATTTGCCTTACCAATTGCAGACTGGCTATCATAATGTATATATATTGCCGGCACAAGTTTCAATCAACATGGAATATCTTTTAAAAATTTCAAAGTCACTCTGTTTTTTTCTAGCTTTATCTAAAGCTATCCATTGTGGATCTGCTATGCACATTTGTTTAGAAGATTTCTAAGATATTGTAGCTGTTTTAATGGCAAAGACAAATCCATTAGTGGATTTCAAATTTTTAATATCGGATATCTAATTTGCATCACTGTATCCTTTAAGTATAGCTGGATATCTCATATAGTGCAGTCTATAATTTGAGGTATATCTCAAGTTTCTAAGTACCTTTACAATGGCCTTCTAGTGGTCATTTCTAGGATTACTTGTAAATCTAATATGTTTGCTTACAAGTATATTATATCGAGTCTTGTGCAATTCATAAGATACATTAAGCTACTAGTTATCCGCGAATATTCTATCTTAGCTATCGCATTACTAGTATTTTTCTATAGATGTAAGTTAACATCTACCAGTGTTTTACTATATTAGTATCATTCTTATTAAATCTCTTAAGGATCTTATCCACATAATAATCCTAAGTTAATACCAAGCCATCTTATGATTTAAAAATTTTAATTCTTAAAATCGCATTTGCTACACTCACATCTTTCATATGAAACTTGCTAGTCAACTATAATTTGGTAGCTCTAATGTATAATCTACATTAGACAAATAATAACATATCCTTTAATTAATAATTTAATTTTGAAAATTAAAGTAAAAAATTGTCTCTAAGTGTTTTTCTATTTTTGACAAAAGCAAATTAAATTGTTATGTTAATTTTGATTTTATAGTTGGCAAGAATTTTTTTCAGACATAAATGAATATCATTCAAATATTGAAAGAATATTCCCAGCCAAGATCTTATTTCTTTATAAAACTTCGATCCTATCTATAGCAGGACAGAAGAAAAATAAAAGGAAGTGAAATAGGTGGGAAAAAAAAGAGAGGAATCATGTTTTTTTTTTTGGTGTGGAGGGTGGAAAATAGAGAAGAGAATAAAAAGAGTTCGGGGATAAAGTAATTGATAAAAATTATTAATTTGAGTGGAAAGAGTGTCTTTTTTCCAAATTTAGAATGATTGAATTTGGAGCAAAAGAAATAAGCAAATCCATATATTTCTCATTCCTCCTCTAATTTCTTTTATACCAAACGAATGAAATGGTGGAAAAAAAATACAAAATTTCTATTTTCTTTACTATTTTCCTTCTACAAAATACGATGCAAAATTTTGTATATGGGACCATATAATTTATTACCAATTTAGACCAAAACACAATTTATTTTTTTCCCCTTTTTCCCTGTCGCAACGTACCCCAGGGTGGATCCTTGCTGATCTAAGAGTGCGTACGACTTAAAATACTTTCCTGACTTGGAAATGTCTTCTTGACTGAGACTATTCTTTGGCAATGTGATAAGAATGAGAATGTACGGATTCTCGACTTCTTATACAGTGAGGGGGACCATAAGACGAATCACTCATCTTATTGGTCTCGTATGACCATCACAAAATGGCCAACGCTTAGAGTCGCCACCGATCATTTCGGGCTAGGCATGATCGAATGCCTATTGAACCTATGTTTGAGTTTCGAAACTCAAAACATCGATCCCGTGTCTACGTAATGCAAAGATTCGTTATTTGGGTTCGAGAGTTGGTTACGCGCGATGAGGTACGAACCTCTTCGCGACGCCCGAAATCGGTACCTTACTAGCTATGTCTTATCTCGGTTTCGATTCTTTCGATCTTAACTTGTCACTATTTCGATATAACCCTCTTCTAATGCATGAATTTTATAGAAATAATTCAGGTTTTGATGAAAAAGATTTAATCTCGTATATG
>JBBYHK010000007.1:467340-479389 GCA_038382065.1 Adansonia grandidieri | reverse complement strand
ATATCTTAAGGAAAATAATCAAACTTAAAAAAATTTAAAAATGTGGAGGAAAATTGGGGAGAGAGATAGGGTCAGGATTGTGCATCCGATCGGTTCGATAAAAAAATTTTAAACTGAATTAATCGATTTAGTTAGAGTAATCAACTGACATTTTTAATCATAATCGAATTAACCGAATCGGTTAAATTTTAGTCGGTTTGGTTAGTTAGTTCGGTCAAATCAATTTATTGAGTCCTGAGCTAATTATTGTATATTTGATTTGAGAATAGGTTTAATTGAGCTATTAATATATATAAATATATAATTATTAAATATTAAATATTAAATATTAAATATTAAAAATTAAATTAATTTAATTAATTTAATTAATAATTTTATTAATCAATAATCGATTAAATTAACTAAATAAATCAACTTATGTACAATCTTAGATAGGAGAAAAATGCGAGGGGATAAATACTAAAGGGGAAGGAATAGTTGGAGCAGTGACTAATTAATCATGGATCGATTAATTTAGGATAGATTGACATAGGCCCTACCTGAAACTAATTAAACATCATCGCTCTTCCTCTCCGTTCTCTCTCTTTCTCTCTTTCTTCTCTCTCCCACATTTTATTTATCTTTTATCTTTTTACTGATTTTCTTTTAATTTTTTTAATTTAAAAATAAAAAATTAAAAAATTAAAAATTAAAAATTAAAAATAATTTAATATTTTTAAATATCATAACACGATATAACATGATTTTTTGTCACACTTATGATTTTATAGGTCACATCACTTATTTGACTATTAAAGTATTTTAAAAATTATTTATACTTTAGTAAAAATGTAATTTAATCCTTTTACTTCAATTATAAGTAATTTATTTATTTTTTATTTTAAAATTTGAAAGCAAATACAAAATATGTATAACAGAGTCTACTCTACTACCTGTTTTAAATGATGCTTGACATGCTGCCACTTTCGGGAGGTGGCCCATTTGATATCTAAGGTAGGTTTAACTCACCTCCAACAAACTTATTTAAAAGTATATATAAATAAATTATCAAGTAAATATAATTTTAACATATATTTTATTATTTAATTTAATATAAATATTTTAAATTTCTTATAATTATTTATTAAATATATAAAATTTAATTAAATATCATTAATGGCAATTTTTTAATTATAATTCATTTCATTATTTTATCATTATATTATTAGGTCTAAATACATATTTAATTTTATTTTTATCTTAAAATTTATTAATTGGTTTATTCTTTTTGAAAAAAAAAAAAGAATTTGTCTGTTATAGCATACACGGAGAGTATGTCTTCTAATAAAGAACATTGGTTTTAAAAATTTTATTTTCAAGTTCCACCTCTTATGATTTGTATAAATTATTTTTAGTACGTATCACCGTTATACATCATCAGAATATATCACGTCATCATTTAACTGCAGTGGTTAACTCTGTTATATATTTTTCTTATTTACTTCTAAGTTAATTAAAAAAAAAAAAAATTCAAGCTTACGATTAGAGTGGGAAGACTAAATTACTTTTGTTGCTGTAATATAAGAAATCTCGTAACTAGTTTGACCCAATGATAAAAAAGTTAATAAATCGATCAAAATTTTAATTTTTATTTAATAGGTGGGTCGATCAATTTGATAATTTTATTTTTTTTTAATATTTTAAAATAATAATTTAATTTAAAATAAATATTAAATATAATTAATAATTAATAAAATATATAATTGATTTTATAGTATCATTTTTAATTTAAAATTGAAAGGCTAAAAGTTTAAAACTCATTAATTATAAATTAAATTTTTAAAAAAATAAAAATATATAAAACTAATTTTTTATTAGTTTTTTTATCGTTGAACCAACTTTTGATTAGTTCAATTATAAATCAGGTTTTATATAATGTTTGAATCAAAACACCATTAATTTTTAATTTTAATCAATTGATTGATTGATCTGATCTAATTTTTTATTCACTCCTTTGATCGTCGCGAGACTTTACATTTTATTTCTTTGATTTTTTTTCTTATTTTCTATAATCAAAAATAAAAAATTTAAAAATATAAAATATAAAATAACATGATATTTTTTTAATCAAATATCGTTATTTATAATTACTGATTTTTTTAATGAAGGGTCCTGATTTTATTAGTAGCATAACTCATTTGATTTTATTGGTAAAAAAAAAAAAACCAAAATTTAAGTATTTAACTGTGCACTTATTTTTCAAATATCAATCTAAAAGAAAGTGACTGTTCAACCTTCGTAATTTCTTTTAACATTAACGGATGATCACTTTTTGAAGTAAAAAGAAAATTAAGTTTTATCTGATATCTAAAAACATCGGAATCGGATCCTAAATTGAAAATACTGTAATAACTACAGTAATTAAACAATAATATTTTAACCACAAAGCTCAAAGCGCCAGAGTTGTCTTGTCTCAGTTTGTTACAGCCGCGTAGTATTTTTATTTTTTATTTTATACTATATATTGTACAGTGCATAGATAGACCAATTTGTACCGTAGATATACGATCAAAAAGTCAATAATGGAGGAATACTTCTTTTAAATTTCCTTTTTTGTTTCTCGCTCTTCAAATAAGCCTTGTTAGGGTTTTCCTTTTTCTTTTCTGCTGAACTAGATGCTGCTTCTCAGTTCAAGTTGTGTCTAATCCGTGGTGCTCTGAATTTCAGCTTAGAACAAAGACCAAGGTTGGTTTTGTTGCAGTTTTTTCTTTGCTTTTTATGGTTGAAAAGTCAATTATTTTGCTATTGGGTTTGCCTTTAGATTTGGGTTTTCTTTTTTGTGTTGCAAAATTGCTCGTAATAGTAGCTGAATATAATGGAAATTCTTGTTGTTCTTAGTTTTGAAAAGTTTGATTATAATATTAGCTTATAAATATCTTTTTGGGTTAGTTTATCTGAGATATTGAGTAATTTTGGTTGACTCAGTGGAAGAAATTTGAAGGAGGGGAAGAAGGTTATGTTGTAAAAGGATAAAAAACAGGAGCTGTTGGATGATGATATGATTGGTGGTGATTGATGGGTAGTAGAACGGCGAAAAATGGCGTAGAAAATAGTAAGAAAGCTGTAGCAGCTATGCCGAGCTACGTTCCTTCAGTACCCACTTCCAATCCCAGGTATTTTTTCACTTTTACAAAATTTGGCGTTGTTTTTCTTTCCTTTTTTGATTTTATATTTTTTATGAGCTTTTTGATCAGTGATTTAAATAGCAGCTGGTCGATATTATGCGCCTTGACTCTCTCCGCTGCCTATATTTATTGCAATTGACCAGGATAGCATCTATTATATCCGTAACTGCATTAAATGCGCTTTCTCAACTGCTTTTATTGCAATTGACTGTGATAGCATCCATTTTATCCGTAATTATGATAAACGCGCACTCTCAATTGCTTTTATTGCAGTTGACCATGATAACATCTATTATATGACATGACTGAAAACATGTTTGCTATTGCAGTCAATTGCAATATCTGCTTATTCTATGAATTCATTTAAATTTTAACTATTTCTGTATGAGCCTTATACTGGCTTTATCTTCATGTATCTGGTTGTTTAGGAATTTTTCCATTTTCTTAGTTATTAAACTTGTGGTAGCGTAAAAATGGTTGATTGCAGGTATCTAATGAAGCAGTTGAATTTAGAATTATGATGGAAAGGGGAGAATTCATGGCTTTTTATGTTTGTTATAAGCATAGGATAACATTAGTATTCCTAAGGGGGTTAGTCATGGAGTTAATATATTGTTTTGTTGTCTTCTATGTTGCCGATTTTTCATCTGGGAAAGAGTGGTATTGTATTTACTGAAAGGTTTACATTGTGTGATAAAGAGCCATTATTTTTCCCCCTATAGGTATTAAGGTTGTATGTTTATATTTTATAATTGCCTGTCTCTGGGTGCATTTCAAGTTTGCACTTTTAGGCACCCATATTAATTGGAAAGTATTTGGAATCTTTATATAAGCTGGTTGACTTCTGTTCTAGAGCGTGTTTTTTTAATCAACTTTCTGCTTCCTTTTTGTTCTACTTATGGCAAGTTTCAAAATCAGTATTTTTTTTGAGAATGTGAGGATTTGTCTCTTACTTTGAGTTAGACTTTGATCAGAACATGCAAACTGATCTTGACAAGAGGTTGGTCACAAAACTGGGGTGCTGGAAATTTTGTATTTATTATGATTGTGAGAATATGTGGTTGGCCTCATTATAACTTTGATAAATAGAGGCTCTTGAGAATGTAGATTTTTTTATGCCCTGTTACACATTGTGAAATGTGGACCTAATCTTGTACTTATTGATCGTACTGCTTTACTTTGGATCATGTGGTTTTGATGACATGTATTTCAGTGGCACAGAGGCAAATGCCATTCGTCCTCCTCAAATTTCAGAGTTTGGAACCCTTGAGCAATCCCTTGGTTTTCGCATGGAGGATGCTATTGATCTCACTCGAAGTATGTACTGATGGTCTTTAATTTTCTACTAATGGAGATATGCTAGCATTTCATTTTACATTTCATGGAAAATGAATTGTTTTATGTGTTATTACTACTTTCCCACTAAATTTGTGAGTAGAATATGTTTTGCATCTTGTTTTATTCTTTACATTGTAGCATGAATGCATTTACTCCTGCAACTCACCATCTATACTGACGATATGCGTTGCTTAATGATTTGGTCTCGTTTCTGAGCTCCTTATTGCTTGAGGCTGTAATTAGTAATGGACCATGTGCTTTCCACTCAGTTTTTTATTTTTTCTGAAATAAATCATTTTCTTTTCATTTTTCTCATGTTTTATTGCTTTTTAACTCAAGGATCTATTCCCTACATATGATAGCCAAGAAGCATAAAATTGAGTTTGAGGTGAGGAAAGTGATTCATAAGCCAAACTTTTATTTGAAGATTTATCCTATAGCAGTGTGGCCTTGCCTTTTTAATGCCATTATATTGCATTGTTCAATTTTCTTGTTATGAAGTTGAAGTTATTAAGCATTTTTATCCTTCTTTCATTAGGGGCCTTATTATGATATATATTTTCATTTGATAATGTTTTTGTCTTTAGACCCTCTGTTTAATCAAATAAAGTCTAGTACCCAGGCAATAGCTGATGCCCAGTTTGGTGCTTTAAGTAAGGTGGGCTTCTATCTCCTTTAGAAAGTTGTCTATGTGCTTCAAACTTTTAACATTAGTTACTGAGAATTCTGTGTGTGTGTGGGTGTGTGTGTGTGTAAGACACTTGCATCTGCAGACAGCAATATCTCTGCTTCTATTGTGGGGCCACAAACATTACCACTTCAAAAAGATAACCCACCAAATCTTGCACATATATCAGTTGGTCGGGAGAATTGGGGGGATTCCAATATGGCGGATGGCAGCCCTAGGACTGATACGTCAACAGATGACACTGATGATAAGAATCAAAGGGTGATGCCTCTTTCTTCAATTTTATATATAAATGTTTAAGAACGTGGCTTTAAAATCTTTGCTTTTGAAGGTTTTAGTTTTCATTCCCCCCTTATTGATTTCAGAATTTACTTTTTCTTTCATCATTGAGAAATAATAACAAAAAATAAATTTAAATATGTAGCATGCACATGCACACAACGTATATTGTGTTGGAGATCTGCCTCCTGGCTAATGGTAAATCTTAATTGATCAAACTTTTGTGCAGTCTGGAAGAGGTCAGGGGAATGCTGTTGTGGCCTCGGATTCTAGCGACAGATCAAAAGATAAAACAGATCAGAAGGTCTGTGGTTTTTTCTCTCTCTCTTCTTTTTTAATTGAGATGACTAGAATATTAGACTGTTAAATCAATTTATCAATGCAATATAATATTGATGAACTTATCATTTTTCCTTCTCAACGACTAATTTGCAGACATTGCGTAGGCTTGCTCAAAATCGTGAGGCTGCAAGAAAAAGCCGGTTAAGGAAAAAAGTATTTCATTAATAACTTGTTTAATCTTTTCAACTTTATCATGTTTCTAGACTGAAAGCTTTTATGATATGCTTGTGACAATTATCTATGAAGGTACAGCTCTTTGTGTCTTATTATAAATTAAGTTTTGGGGTCACCTATGAAATCCATTGTAAAGTTGTGTAGAAATTACACCATTACGTCGCTGTCTTACTCCTATTTATTGCCCCTCTTAAGACATAAAAATTGGAAAAACATTGTTGTCTCCAGTTGAAGGTAAATAATTTCCTCGGGGAAAGGTTTTGGTTGGAAATTTGAGGAAACTATATTGGTGTGGTTCTTCATTTTCCTTGAAGTATCCTTGTCTGGCACATATCAAATGGACATGAATATAAGGTCTGTCCTCCAGTTACGAAAAGGAACTTGAAAAAGAAAAACTTTAATGTACCAATATTGGATGCATATTATTATTTGACCAACTAACATAGGATGAAAACTGCAAAATGACGACTATTTATTACAGTAACTAAAGTCAATTTGTAGAGTTTAGTAGCTTATTCCTTTATTCTAATCCTTTTTCCACTTTCAAAATCTAGGCATATGTACAGCAGTTAGAGAGTAGCCGACTAAAGCTGACTCAACTTGAGCAAGAGCTGCAGCGAGCTCGCCAGCAGGTCTTCTTTATGTTATCCCATCAATGTTGTGATGTATCATTCGCATTCTTTGATTTCCAGGCTGATAATGCTGTCTATTAAGCCTCATTTCTCTTCGTTTTTGCTTCTTTCATCACTGCAGGGTATATTTATTTCAAGCTCTGGAGATCAGTCTCATTCAATGAGTGGAAATGGTATGTTAGCTTTATCAGCCTTTCTTATTGTGTATTTTCATCATAGGAATGGGAAATTTATTTTTGTTATTTGGTACTAGGGACTTGGAATTCAAGTAATTATGTATTGAGTTTGTTGAAATATATTTCATTATGGTAGCTATTAGCCTTTTATTTGTGGGTATTTTGTGTTGGCAATGTTTAGTTTTGTTCCTGAAACATGGAAAAGAAGGTACTGTTTCTGCTTGTTTCAGGCAGCAAATACCGAGTTAGGGTATTTTAATTTGAGGTATATTGTTAACTTGGCATCCAGCATAGATGCTATTATTTGGCACGTAGAAGCCCTGCATTATGCTTCGTTACATGGACTCAGCACTTTGAGGTGCCATACCTGTGTTGGCATGATACGACATGGGTACTGACACGAGATGTGTCTGAGTCACCTCTGTCAGTATGGACTGGGCTTCATTGCAGATCGCAAATGGTGCGAAGGCCTTCAAAAACAGAGCGTAACACAGAAGCATAGGTGCTAATCCTTGTTGTTGCACATTACTGCTAATGCCAACCGGGCTTCTAAGCTTTTGCAATATGACAGCTTAGGGGAAAAAAAAAATTGCCAGGTGGAGACTTTCTGTATTAGAGAGACAATAATGGAAGGATTGCGGCTGAAAAGAAAGATGAAAATTGGAATGTTCAAATCAGTTTTTTTTTTTTTTTTAAAATTTTGTTTAGATTGGGATTCAAAATCTTTAAGCCCACGATCCATTAACCTTAGCAAAGCAATTAATCTTAGTCTGGTCCAGAAAAAAAAACAAACGAATTGTATTGTGGGCATTTCTTATATCATGAGCCCTTGCTTGATTAATTATTATAGAGTCCAACTTTAATTTGTGGAGATTTTAATGTGATGAAAGCAAAAATATATAACTATTTAAAATTAATTTTTAAAAAATTATCTTAAGCTTTTAAGGAGATGTTATTTGCATAAGAAGTAATATTAATATTCTTCTTGACATTTTAAAGTATCCCCATGCACATATCTTATTTTTGGACTTTTTTTAGCCAACTCCGCAAGTCCAAAACTTTGAGCAAATGGCGAGTTGGACACTTAGATACATACCTGCATCAAATACCCCTACCCGAGTCAATGTAACATAGGCTTTATGTACATCGATAGCTAGGGTGTCTATTGTAGAAATAGTTTATTTGTTTCTTACTTTGGTCTTCATCTTGGTGTACAAAGCCTAATATTATTGAATAGATTTTTTTTTTTTGTTATTGGATTTCGATTAATTGTAAAACTGGCGCCATTGGTTGGGCCTGGCCTGATCATGAATTGGTGGTTGTTTTGTCTTGCTTTGTTTTTGTTTAATTTTATTTAATGTGGCTTCCATATTTGTGAATTTTATTGCCCTTAAGTTCCCTGTTGTTGCTATGTGCTAGTGAATCTTTTTAGGGCTTTTTTTTTTTTTTTTTCTTTTTAAACTTCCTTTCACATTTTTTTTTTCTTTGAGACAACTAAAATTAAAAAAAGAAGCGCTTTTAGTCTCTTAGGTTTTAGTATCCACCAACGTATCTCCTATGCTAAGATATTGTCTTTATGGACTGCTGTACAGGTGCCCTGGCATTTGATGTCGAATATGCACGTTGGCTAGAGGAGCATAATAGGCAAATAAGTGAGTTGAGGGCTGCAGTCAATTCACATGCTGGTGACACTGAACTTCGCACTATTGTGGACAATGTCACGGCACATTACGATGACATTTTCCGGTTGAAAGGCATTGCTGCAAAAGCTGACGTTTTCCATATCTTCTCAGGCATGTGGAAAACACCAGCAGAGCGGTGTTTTCTGTGGATAGGTGGCTTCCGTTCATCTGAGCTCCTTAAGGTGAACTCTATTCTTCTTCTGCAGATAGACTGCTGGCATGGTGATTATTAGGTTTCAATATTTGAGTGCCTCAACAGGGTCCCATCAGAATTTACACATCTTGGCTGGAGTTAGATTTGTTACCAATATGCTGGCTCTTGAATCTGAATATTAACCAAGGGAAATATTTAGGACTTTAATTGTTGCCTTCTCTATTTGCTGTTTTCCTTGCGCTTCCTCAAAACTAGTTATAAAGCAGAGGTGATGCTTTTTCCATGGAAACGCAACAATAAAAGCCCTAAAGCAAAATATGCATGAAATAAGGCCTCAAAACAAAAGGAAATTGTAAAAATTAAATCTTTCATTTTTTTTTTTTATTTAAAAGTGAACAAATGTTTAAAATGAAAATTCATTTCAAACATAATTGTCTCATAACAGTAAAGGAATGCGTTTTACTATCCATTTAAGTTAAAAATTTAATTTTTTATTCTTCAAAAAATATTATTCGGATAAAAAACACTTTTTTGTGTTTGCTTCTAGGAGTAGAAAACAAGTGGCTATGGTAACAACAACCGGCCGAGCTTTTGTTTTTCTTTTAATCTACTAGTATTTACTTTAGATGCATCATTCCAACTCTAGAAAGGAAATGTTACGGGAAGCTCTTCCTTTTGCACAGTCAAGTTCAGCGGGTAAGCTGACAAAATGTGGTCACCTGAGAATATTGCTGGAGGACTGGACACCCTTCTGTTGTGCAAATAGCACAGATGTGGCGACCTTGTTTTTATGGATGCTGGGTTGTTTCTCTTTATATTTTTATTAAATTCACTAACATATGATACCCACTATCATTGGGATGTTTCTTTTGAATGCTTTTTAAGAGTGCTCGTTCTGCCCTTTGTCCTTTTTGATTTATTGGCTTTGAAATTTAGTTTTATGTGTGTTTCAACATATATCCTCATTTAAGATCAAAATAAAAATTCTCTGGAAGTTTGTTCTCATGTTAACTGTATTATGGGTTCTTTGTCTGATATTTTGCAGCATAACCACCCCTTTTGAATTTTTTATTCATAATTATTGTTAGACCTGTACCGTTGACCTGGCCCTTGATACAATTGGACTATCTGTTGTTAGATGTATACACCTCTATGTAATGATCCCAAGTCCATGTGAAAAAAGTCTCAGAAGTTCTTGATTTTCAACATTTTATGTTAAACTTGTGTTATTTCCCCCTTTGTTTTATTTTAGGGTACATCCTGATGCATTCATCTTTTCTTCTCATGATGGTTTATTTTAGACTTAATTGATGTTTGCCTGCAGCTTCTTGTGAATCAGTTGGAGCCTCTAACGGAGCAACAGTTTATGAGTATCCAGAACTTGCAGCAATCATCCCAACAGGCCGAAGATGCTTTGTCACAAGGGATGGAAGCATTGCAACAATCTTTGGCTGAGACATTGGCCAATGGCTCACCTAGTCCCTCTGGATCATCTGGAAATGTAGCAAACTATATGGGTCAAATGGCCATGGCCATGGGAAAGCTAGGAACCCTCGAAGGCTTCCTTCGTCAGGTACTTTCCTTTTTGGTTGCAATTATGGCTTTGTTCCCAATTCACTTCGTTATGTGTTATTTGATTTGGTCATGTTCTGTCATTTAAATATGATAGTTTCAATTGTACACAAAATAATAAGTCAATTTGAATTAGTACTAGTATTTAATTTTCTTTGGTTCTAGAGAATGTCTGTTCTCTTGATTGAATAAAGAAATTGTGGTGCTTCCACATCTTACGGCATGTAAAACTTGATTAATGCAATATTTCGGAGTAGACCAATGTGATGTCCTTTTATTAGTGCATAAACAGGCAATTTTCCTTTTCTTATGCAAGTGATTTTTCTAGGGTGATCAATCACCAGGCTAATAATCTTTTCCTGTTTTTACCAATACCAGGCTGATAATCTACGTCAACAGACACTTCAACAAATGCACCGTATCTTAACGACTAGGCAATCAGCTCGTGCCCTTCTTGCAATAAATGACTATTTTTCTAGGCTTCGAGCTCTCAGTTCTCTCTGGCTGGCCCGACCTCGGGAATGAGAAAGTAGATATTGTCCATCTGTATGAAAATTTGACTGTCCTGCATATCGAAATTTTAGTGTTTACGAGGAGCAATGCTGTGATTCATGTTGGTCAGACTGCTGCAGGCAGCTAGGCAACTTTGTTGTGTTTAAAGATTTTAGTCAGACAGTTGGTAGCATGGCATTTGTATGTTGCAGGCAGCTATAGGCTACTTTGTATGTTCAGTACTTCATGTTGTAAAACAATAGCGCAAATAATAATGTTATTAGCTTGATGGTAGCATTAAGAAATGAAGATAGGGAGTGGTATATGTAACAAATGGTAAAAAAAAAAAAGATTAAATGCTGTGAATGTGTGATGATAATAGTTTCTTTTTTATTGTTCTCATTACGCTTGGCATGTGTACGTTCATATAAATAAATAAATAAATAAATAGAAGATTTATTTACATTAGTGTAAAATTAGCTTTTGCCAAATAGATTGGTTTAGGTGTTTGAGTACTCATCAGCATTTTGACAAACATTAGGTTTTGAGTCGCACTGATAATTTTACTTGCTGGATGGTTTGTAAGTACAACTATTAGATTTCTCTGAAACTCATGTCATGCACTTATTAAAGAATGGAGTAACTTTTTCTCACTTAAAATTTCAATTAAAAAGGAATATTTAGTTTTACAAGCATCTGTAATTAAATTGTTGTATTTTATATTTTGTTAGTTATGAATGTTAGATTTTGTATTTATAAAATTTGATGTGTGAAGTAAATACAAAATAAAAATTTTATTTTAAAGATTACCATCTGATAATTAAAAGTAATAATCATTTGTCAACAAAGAATCCTTGAAAAAAAAAAAGGTTCTTTTAACAGTAGGAATTGTAAATTGCAAACTCAATGAGGAGACTTTCTTTATAATTAATCACTTTCTTCTTCTTTTCCTTCGTTTTTGTTCATTATTCGTTTGAAAATAAAAGTTGGATTCTTCGTCTCACACGTTTCAAAGATAGACCTACTTTGTCCAAGTGCAAAATTTGAATGCACCAACCTACAAAAGGATTCTAAGCAAGTCATGAGGTCAATATATGTTAGGTAAGTATTGGATGCATTTTTCACACTGATTTATTAATTTTTTTTTTAAAGTTCTTCGTATATTTGAATGGTTTCTAAAAATCTCTTTATCAATGATTCAATATGCATTTGATACAAATTTCAACTATGATTACTTAAAAAAAATGAAGAGATGGAACATTATATGATTCAATATGCATTGGATATAAATTTCGACTATGATTACTTAATATGAAGAGATGGAACAATATAATGTACAATGCATGTAAAAAGCTT
>JBBYHK010000007.1:419631-467240 GCA_038382065.1 Adansonia grandidieri | reverse complement strand
TTATTATTATTATTATTTTGGGTTAAATAATGAGATTAACCCTATTCCATCACAGCCTTTCAGTCTCAAGATTCGATTCCAAAGTCTCCAAGTTAAATATATCGGATCCTAACTCAAGATTCGAGTTCATGAAGAATTTTTTTAATGGATAGGGACGTTTGGATTTTGTATCCATGTGTATGCTATTATAAAACTTTTAATTGAATTAGTGCTATGACTCTACGAGTGATGATACTAATTCAATTATGGAATTGACGAAAAAATTAAATAAAATAATTTTAATAAATATAAAATTAAGCATGTTTGCAACTTTTTACTTACAATAATAATTAATTATTTTTTTAAATTGCTTATTTTTTTCACTTCAAAAAGTATTACCTTTTTACTTAAAAAGAAAATTATTCACTTTTTTATTTAGAAAAAAATACTTATATTTTCAATACATTATTTATTCTTAAAAAAAGCAAATTAAAAAAGAAAATTCAGCCACCAATGAGTGTCGAATTTCAGTAAAAAAAAATCACTCTTGGGGATAAATAACATTTATACTTCCTATAATTTAAAATTTTGTTCAATTAAGAATTTGTGTTTTCTTGTCACATTAATTCGATATCTATCTTGAGAGTCTAAAGCAAAAGTTTCATCTAATAAAACTATCAGTGGCAATATACTGCATACACAAACAAATTGTTAAACGGTAAGAATGTGGGTACAAAAAATGTTAAACGGTAAGAATTTGGGTACAAAAAATAATAAATAAATAAATTATTATGGCTGACGATACATACTGATAAATTTGGTTTTATCAAATCTAAAAAATCGGTTGAGTCAAGGTTTGAAACCTTTAACCTTAAGAGGATATTTGCTTGCCTTTCAGGTGCTTGATAGTATCTACAAATCGTCTTCTAAGCTGTCTCGTCAGGTCACCGGTCGACAACAATTACTAACAGTATCACAACAAACTTATGAGAAGTATTAATCTCTTTTAGATGACAATAGAATTGATGCAGAGGAGTAGAGGAAAAAATTGATTTTGCTTTATACAATTTCGATTTTTCAATAGAATAAAAGCTGTAATATCAAACGGTTACAACTGTTCTTAGAAACCAAAATCCAGATAACATTTTTTTTAAATTTCAAATTTGAATAACATTTTGAAAATTTGAAATTGCTTTGATTAAAGTCGGTCGGCTTAAACCATTGATTGGGTTGGCTCTAAAAAGATAAGGCTCACTTGTCCTTTAACCCAAGCACAAGCCTAAGCTCGGCCAGCCTCAGAGGCGACAACACGCATGTGTGTGTGGTGTAGTCTAACCTATTGTAGAACTCAACCCTCAAGGTTGGGTTCCCCTTAAAGCCCAACCTTACATTGGAAATTAGCTTGTTTATACCACATAAATAAGCCATATGTTTCCAATGTGGAATTGCTCATATGCAACACTATTAACCAATTTTCTTCCTCTTCAAGTGGGCACTATGAGATCAATTTCTTATTAACCATGGATATTAATCATGCAACATGTATTTACATGCGACAACCTACATATTGGTATATGTTTTTCCTATTTACACACACATATTATGCCATTGATATCTAACAATCCACTACATGAATGAAAATTGTTTGAATAAGGTGACAAACTGACTCAAAATATGAGAAAGAATAACTTTGAAGAGTTATTATATCAGCATAGCTAGCTTTTAGCTTTAAACTTTATTTTATGATAACTATTGAATTCACTTGGCTAATTAATGAATTTGATGGTTTAAACTATTCAACCTTTCTTGCAAACCAAGATAATAGGTGTTGCGCAATCCCTTTTCGAACAACCTTGATTATCATGGTTGTGTTCATTTTTGCCTCAAACATATCCTAGTTTCTAAGAGTGCTATAAAGAATTTTATTAATTCTCATATAAATGACCATGTTTCATACACACATAGTGATTTCTTATCAAAAGCATTTTGTAATAGTCCACTTGATTCCATCAAGCTATAAGAATAATTAAAAGCATAGCTTATCCTAACTCTTTTGCAGGTAGCACTTGTTCACAATAGAAATAAGTAAGAGTGTCAACTCTTTTAGTGCTCACTCTAAGTTAACATAACTTAGTTGTCTCTTTGAACATAGATCTTGGGATCTCTTTTCAACTAGGTTGGGTTGCCATTATGTTACTTTTCATTTATAAGCTTAAGTTTCATTATCCTCGATGATTTATAGACTTGCTCTCTTGCTAAGCCTTTCATAGTGGATCCGTGATATTATCCTTTGATTTCACATAATTGTAAATACCTTATTTTGTCCGGGCTAATTTTTAGCAATCTGGATCATGGACATGAGAGGGGGTGATGATCATACCAAAGGCCTAGGGATCATACCAAAAGTAAATGCAAAGATGTAGCATCAAATAACGAAGTTCAAGGTGTTCAGGGACAAAATATATAAGAAAATTCATAATTTTACTTGAATATATCGATACATGGTTTTCATGTATCGATACAATGCTTCAACGATATCGATACAAAATGTAGATGTATCGATACATGAGCCTCGGTATCGATGCAGGACCTCGTGTATCGATACTAGGCCATGCCAAGTCTAAAACATGCATTTTGTAAAGAAATGTATCGATACAATGGTTCATAGTATCGATAAAATAGTTCATAGTATCGATACAATGTTCATTGTATTGATACTATCAAGGTTTTTGGACCAAATGTATCGATACATTCTGCAATGTATCGATACTTGCAGGCCATTTTCACGGTCGGGCATTTTTGACTCGTCCACCATTGATCCAAAACTCGATTTTAACTCATTTCTTTGCATCAAGAAAGACTAAAACACATATTAGATTACAAATTTAGACTTTTAAATTAATCAAAACATTTTTTTGAAGTGGTCAATGTCATATGATCACTTTATTCCTCCCTAGTTGTTGGCCAATATCACCATTAGCCACCCTATTTGCTGGAAAAGTCATTTTAGCATTTAAACCAGCCACCCTATGCCCATCACATTAGCAGCAAGTTGCTCCCTATAGCCACTTTATAGCCACCATGCTGACATCACTTTGTCCCCCTTGAGAAATGGCCAAAAACACCTCCAATTTGGCTCTAAAATGCTGGTATAAATAGATCACTTCTACCTCAACTAAAAAAGGTTAGATTCCCGTTCATTTTCAACTTACAAAACCATTTCTACACCAAGAAAACCAGAATCCCGTAGCTCTTCACCCACCACCCAAAAACAGTCCAAAACACTCATTCCCCAACCATTACACATTATAAAAATCACCCTTATGCATACTAGAACCAAAACCTCATTATGTCTCTCTTTCTCTTGCTTATTAACAATAAGGAAATGAGGAAAATTCAACCAACTCTACTGCTCCAATTATTTGGCCAAGAAATGAAGTTTTGTTGGTATAACTTCTTATTTTGTTGCTTTCATTTTCTGTTTTTTAGCATCTTCATCCTTTTAGTGAGCTCTCCATGTTTCCATCACTCTCTTAGGATTATCATGCATTATTGTGGCTTTTGGTTGTGGTAGTTTAGGATTTGGATGCTTTAATGCTCCTCTGATGTGCAAAATGCCTCATTTCATCCTCATTAGTTTGTTATCTCTTGCTCATGCATTTTATGCCATTTCCATGCATCTTGTTATCCTTAATCCATGTATGAATCATTAGCCTAACACATTTCAAGCACATTTATACATTAGCTTGCATGAATCATTATCATTTTCAGCAACCATAATATTTTCTTGTCACAATGCATAACACTTTTTTTGTCTAAACCATTGGTAAAGTTAGCATCCCCATTCATGTTATGTGCCATCCCCTTGTATGTTTATTGTTTTCTACTTGTCAAAATGCATGTTTGATGGCTATCAAAAACTAATTTTCAAAAACTCCCCAAGCCAAGCGTGTTAACCTCAACCAAAGAGGATTAGCATGGACTTAGCATTTTCCTTAAAGCTAGCAGAATATCTTGGGAAAAATTAAGTTTTCCAGATCTGGAATCTTGGTTAAACAAGCTCAAATCTTCTAATTTTGAAACGAAATGGCCTTGCACTTGTTCCCAAAATGTTTGTGCCTTACTTTTGAGTTGATACGTTGAGTGGTACGATCAACGAGCTGTTTCATTGTCCCAAACTACTCTGGGCTGTGCAAATAAGTTCGTGATGCTCATGCCACTCTTTCCCTTCAGTCATAGATGGTCAAATGTCAATGAATCGAGTTTGGATTCATAGACATAAAAAAAAAAGAGATATCCCCTACTTTGCGTTGTCCCCTGCTGGCAGCACAACTATTACAAATTAAAAAATCACTTTAAAATCCTAAATGATTTTTAATGAATTTTATGATATTTTTCTCTGAAAGTGTGTCAAAATACCTTTAAAACGAGGTCTTGTTTATCCCCAAATCAGTCCGGATGAGAAAGTTATGATTTTTTCAAATCTAAACTATCCAGCACCTCTGAAATCCGAACATCCATTCTAGTTGGGTCGTTCAGGTCCATTAAATGATTTTTCCAAAGTTTTCAAACATTTTTCCTAAATGATTCATGAAATTTCCTTTTCAAAATGGTATTGCTTGCAACTTTTTGATACGAAATGAGTTTGGAACGATTTTTCAAATTTTAACACACCTTGATTCTTGTATACTCTGCTAGCAGTGAAATTGATCCAAATTTGAAAATTTATTCCCCCAGAAAGTGACTTTTTGGGATATGGGGAAATTTTTTTAGATTGACCCTAGTCGAGTCAGCTTTCTAGCGGTATCCTGTCCACCCTCTAAATCCTGCAAACGAATTTAGAATAAATTCTGGAAGCAGGATAGCGCAATGCTGTCCCCTATTTTTGGTTATGGTCAAAATTGAGTTGTTTTCTTAGATTTCATCTCGAGACATTCAAATGTCTCCGTATCACCCTGATCAGACTCGAGAACATGCTTTGACCTCCTATTGGCTCGTATCAAGGCCCAAACACATTTTGCATCTTTACCATCATCATTCACAATAATTTCATTTGCCAAAAGTTGTTGAAAGGCTTACACATTCCTTAAATCACAAGGTTTTGCTGACTTAAGTTTTCCAACTCGACTTTTCTAAAAAGTGTCAAACGTGTCACTTTTGGGGATACTCCAACCCTGCCCTTCCGAAGGGATACTCCAACCCCATTTTTCAAAATTGTCAAGATTAAAAAACCTTCCTTTGTCAAAATGATTTGTCATCCACGGGGATACTCCAACCCAGTCTTTCAACTACAGTTAATTTTCTCCTTCTCAGACTTTCATGAATATGTCAAGCAAACCTTGTTCAATCAAGAAACCCGGATGCATCTCAAAAATTGACAATTCGGTTATTCCTGGATAATCGATGCCAATTGCGAGATAAATTCCAATAGTCCATCCCTTTTCTTTATTATTGCATTGAATGATCCATGTTATGTTACTTCATTTGTTGCCTTACTAACATGATTTCTTTGTGATGATTATTTGCATTCATGTTTTCCAATCATTTCAAATAAAACTAAGGGTAATATTTCACATGGGTATCTCTCCAGTCCCTAAGGTAAAATATTCCATTTTTCAAAGTAAAATCTAGAGGTCATTTTATCAAAAATCTCTATATTCCCCATCTCTCCGAGGCATATATGAGATTAAATCTTTTTCATTTAAACCTGGATTTGTATTTCTATAAGATTCATGTATTAAAAAGGGTTATATTGAAATAATGATGAGTTAAGATCAAAGGAATTGAAACTGAGATAAGACATAGCTAGTAAGGTATCGATTTCGGGCATCACGAAGAGGTTCGTACCTCATCGTGCGTAACCAACTCCTGAACCCAAACGACGAGTCTTTGTATTACGTACACCACGGGATCGATATTTTGAGTTTCGTAACTCAAAACATAGGTTTCAATAGGCATCTGATCATGCCCAGCCCAAAATGATCGGTGACGACTCCAAGTGTTGGCCATTTCATGATGGTCATCTAAGACTAATAAGATGAGCGATTCGTCTTATGGTCCCCCCTCATTATGTCATAAGTCGAGAATCTATACTTTCTCATTCTCATCATGTCGCGAAGGAAAAGTCTCGATGAAGAAGACGTTCTAAGTCAGAAAAATATTTTAAATCGTATGCACTCATAGATCCACAAGGATCCACGCTGGGGTATGGTGCGACAATAATAAATAAGGATAATTCCATCTGAGAGCAATTGTTTTATGGTATTGCATCTTCAATGAATGTGTTGAGACTTATCGTTATACAAGCTACTCTATCACTATCAATTTTAGATTGACTGCCGCAGTGTATGCATATTGCCAGCATAGGTTTGGGCCAACATTGAATTTTTTTCCATAAAGTTTCAAAGCCATGCCACTTTTTCACTAGCTTTATTTAAAGCTATAAAATTATATTCCCTCATGGATTTGGTTATACACATCTGTTTAGAAGATTTCTATGATATTGCAACTCTTCCAATAATAAAGACAAATCTGCTAGTGGATTTCAAGTCTTTAATATTATAAGAAGTCTAAGGGCAACAAGTAATCAAATTATAAAATATTTAAACTTTAATTCATAAAGAATATACTGAAAATGAAATAAAGAAACTAATCTAAGACTCCCTAAACATGATTATCTTGTATGATCTTAATTAATCTTTAAAATAAAGCAACCTAAATAACTATTCAAGATTCAAACATACCTTAATCTTGAGAAGTCTTTTATTAATTCCATGACCTAATTACAAGAAACACTGAGCTAAATTATCACAAACCAAAGCTATCCAAGCATCTATCCTCTAACGGCTATTAACACAAATAACCCAGAAAACCTTCAATAAGGATAAGACTTTGCTGCTGGAAGCTATGCTAGTAGCTTAGATTTTAATAAATCTTCTCTGCATAAGAAGATCTTGACTCAATAATCAAACAAAGAAGAACACTGATTTTCTTTTTGCTCTAATGGCGATTGCATAATATCCCATAGGGTTGTGAGACGGATATCACTAACTCTTTTTTGAGGTCCTCTTAGTCAAATTTTTTAGTGCAATCTCATTCATATGGGATAGAAATCATAAGCTTATATAGCATAACGTTAAAATTTTAATTTATGAAAAATTACAATTTTGCACTTGGCCTATGTGAACTTATTCAAATTGGGCCAGAAAACATTCAATAAGGGTAAGACTTTGTTGCTGGGAGCTGTGCTAATAGCTTAGATTTTACTAAATCTTCTCTTGGCATAAGAAGATCTTGACTTAATAATCAAACAAAGAAGAACACTGATTTTCTTCTTGTTCTAATGGAGATTGGACAATATCCCATAGGGTTGTGAGACGGATATCACCAACTCCTTTTTGGGGTCCTCTTAGTCAAATTTTTTAGTGCAATCTCATTCATATGGGATAGAAATCATAAGCTTATATAGCCTAATGTTAAAATTTTAATTTATGAAAAATTACAATTTTGCACTTGGCCTATGTGAACTTATTCAAATCGGGCTTATGACCATTACTAGTATTAGACATGTAAGTCCAGTCACATTTTAATTTCGACTAATCACCCTTATGTATGTGACCCATTAGGCCCAATCAAACTGGTAATAAACATAAAATAGCCCAATCAAGAATATTTTATATTTATAGACCAAGATTGGCATCTAGCAACGCATTATGGCCACCTAACATGTAAGGAGTGTCAATATGGTTTTGACAAACACTTCAGTGTTCAGATCTCAGTGTAATAAATATCTTTATCATATATCCTAGAATTAGTGAGAACATGGTTCAATGTCTACTCTTTGCTCGTTTCAATATTAGCGTGCAATCCCTATGTGTTAACTTCATAATCAATATTACCTTGGCCTGGGACTTTGAGTTAATACGGGCTAGGTACATGTGAGATATGTCCCTTTATGTCACTTGGAGTGATGAATCCTCTCTGGACCACTCATTCACCTATCATATGATTCATGCCATACCTAAAACCACCTTACCATAAGCATCCATCAATTATGGATCATTCATGATGGAATTTGTTAGCTATATTAGCTTTGAATTAATTTTAGTTTTGATATAACTAAAACTTAAGCTTAATTAGCTTGCGTTTTAATTATTTTTAAGATTGGTATGTTTCCATGAAATATTTTGTAAACACTTTGAAAAATACTAACATGCGTTTTAACTCCTTCAAGCACTTAAAAATGAGTTATTAATACATATTTTATATAAAACATTTTTGAGATAAGTTTTACATGCTTTAAAGTCATGAAAAACTTTTGAAAATTGATTTTCATGTGAATGTATCGATACACTATGTGTTTGTATTGATACAATACTTGGCAGTAGCTAAATAACCTTAAAATGCGAAAATCACTGTTTATATATCGAGACAGATAATTCTTTATCGATATAGGACTATTCATGTATCAAGACAGATCTTTCTATATCGATACAGGACTGTTTAACGGTCATATTTTGGACCATTAAACACAATGTATCGATACCCACTCAATTTTATCGATATAGAGGCACAAGGAACAACGGGAAATGACATTTGAAGTTCCGATAGCTATATTCCTTCACCAAATATCCCCAATAGCTATAATCATGATCAAGGCTATAAATAAGCCTCTCTAACACCTCCAAAAAGTAGAAGAACCAACATAATTATGCTTAAAGTCAAATCTTTCATCCTTTCCATCATTTTCACTGAGTAGTTCATTTTTGTATAGGATTAATTCTTCCTATTTTTGTATTTTTCATTTTGTATATTTAGATGCATATTTTCTTTGAGCCAAAATTCTTATAAACACCTAATCTTTAGAGGTTTTATTTGTTTACACTCAAATCTTTGTAAAAAAGGGACGTTACTATAGCCATTGAAAAGTAGAGAAGGTTTTTACGTAGCCTTCAAAAATAATGAGAGATGGTTCTATCTTAGCCATAAAAGATAGGAGGTAGAGGTTTCTATCTTAGCCTAGAAAGATAGAGAGTATAAAGGTTATACCTTGTCCTTGAAAGGTAGACAATTCAAGTTAGTGAATTATGGAAATCTGAGATAAGTGAAGCCAAGGTAGAAGACAGGCAATTGAGGCCAAACCTCTCTAAATCATTGAGTTTGCTTCTCTTTCCTTTGTCTTTAGTTGTTTATTCACAAACTTGCACTCCAAAGTTTATAGTTTAGATTTCTCAGTTTTAGTTTTATTTATCATAGTTTTAATTTACCAAAATTTTGAGAAATCAATTAACTCCCTCTTGATTTCATTCACCACCAAAAGGTCTAACAGAATTAAAGCATGACACTTTTCATACAAGATTACCCGGTGTAACAAGTCTAAGGATCACTTACACTACTAACACATGAGAGTATTTCCATAGAAAATTGAGTGAAATACCAAATAAAACTCTTATAGAGGGTTATGTTTAGTGACCTTGCTACTACAACTAGCACCTATATGATGTCCCAATGTACTTTTATACTTCAACTTATGAGATCAGTTGCATGCATCCTATGCATGGAGGCTCACGTATGCCAGTCTTTGTGTATGGAGTAACATTTTAGAAACATAGCTTCAATGCATAGGGATCCCATAATTGCAAGTCTTTACAATTCCCTTGCAAGGCCAAAGTATTTCATGAGCTTTATCTACATAGGATATTTATAACAATTATACAATTACACCTTATGGATAAAGAAATACTTTTATAACATTAATTAAATATAATGTTTGATTACATGAAATCACTAAATGATAATGCCTTACAAGCCACAATGATTGGCTTGCGGGGCTTACACCAACAATATCCCACTATCACTAAAGCCAATCACCTATATGTATACGTCTTATACCCTCTATATGACGATCATGTTTCTATTGGGATAGAACTTTAGTGAAAAAATAAACTAAGTCCTAGGTGGGTACTCATTCAATATTAAAATCATGTCTCTCACTAATGTCTTTAATGATCTGATATTGCCTTAATATGTGTTCAGATTAGTGATGAGACCTTGGTTCTTTAGCTTATGCTATGGCTCCTTTATTATTAGCTAATAATGCTCAGAACCACATCAAGTTCGTCAAATGAACTTATCCATCCAAACTTCTTCTAATGTGGCCTTACACGTGGAGATGTATTCAGCTTCAGTTATTGAGTCTATAGTCTTTTCATGTTTGGAACCTTTCCAATTGACTATAGCACCATTAAAGGCAAATACAAAAACTACTTTATGATTTGCTATCAACCTAATAATATTGGAAGCTAGCATCAGCACAACCTTTAACAAAAAGTTCAGCCCATTTATACATGTCCTTCTATCTAATGTCTTAAGACACAACTTAACTGGTGAAAAGTTTTCCTCATAATTAAATTCCTTCTACTTGATTATAACCTTTTGCCACTAATCAGGCCTCCTTATATGTATGTTGCCATCTATATTAGTTTTTCTTTTAATGACCCAATTACACCCTATGGGTTTTATCCTTACAGGTGGATCAACCAAAGTCCATACTTGGTTGACTTTTATGGCATTCATTTCGAATCTCATGGCTTTAAACCATTTATTGAAATCAATGTCAGACATTGCTTTCTCAAAATTAGTAGGTTCGGTAACACAATGCAAGTCATCTTTATCCATGAGAAAGCTATATCTCTCTAGAGCTTGCTTGATCCTACTGGAGTGATAAAGTAGTTGTGTTCTTTGAGCTTCAGGTTGAAGCATCTGATGCTTCAACCATTGGCTTAGGTTCTATAGCAATGTTTGTTTGTGGTTCTTAAACTTTTTAAAGATAATTTTACTCCCACTGGACCTTTTAAGTGGAAACTCTTTCTCTTGAAAGTGCCCATGTTTTGAGATAAACACTTTTTGTTTATTGGGATTATAAAATAGTATGCAATGGTTTCTTTTTAAAATTGACCTTGCTCCAAACTTATCAGTTGCTGCATGCTATACATTAGCAATGCATCCCCTGATCCTTATGTAAAACAAATCTAGCTTTTTACCTTTTCACATCTTATATGGTGTCTTATCAACAGACTTGGATGGAACCTTTTTTAGAAGATGAGCAACAATTTCTAGGGCATATCCTTAAAAAGATATCGAAAGGTTAGCCTTAGACATCATGGAACATACCATGTCTAACAAAGTTTAGTTTTTCCTTTCATAGACTTCATTTTAGTTTAGAGTTCTAGGTGGAGTCCGTTGTGACAGAATTCTATTCTAAGTCGGATGATCCAATAAATCTTGACTTAAGTATTCTCCTCTTTAATTGGATTTGAGAGCTAGAATACTCCTGCCAGTTTGTTTCTTTACTTCAACCCTATACTCTTTGAACTTTTTAAAAACTTTAAACTTGTACCTCATCAAGTACACATACCCATACCTTAAGTAATAATCAATAAAAATAATAAAGTAGGAGCACCTATTTCTAGCCATTGTATTCATTGGTCCACATACATCTGAATGTACTAGGCCCAATATATTTGTAGCTTTATCACTTTTACTTGTGAAAGGTGACTGTCTTTTTACCAAGGAGCTAACATTCACATGGTCCATATGATTCATAATCAAACGGTTCTAGTATAACTTAGCTATCCGAGTCTTATTGATATGACCAAGTCTACAATGCCCAATATAGGTTTCACTTGGTTCAAAACTTTTTGCTTTCTTCATATCCATATTGAGTAAAGGCATATCTGGATCTAATACATATAGCCATTCTATAATGAGTAGATCCATAGACCACATCATTTAGGATGATTAAATAACTATTGAGTTTCATCTTAAACTTGAAATCATTATTCATAGTGAAGTATGAAACTGAAATGATGTTTTTTAAACAATCTAAAAACATAAAGACATTCTTCTAGTTCCATGGTCATGCTGGTAGGTAATGATAAGGTATAGATTTTAATGGTAGTGGCTTCAACTTTTGATCCATTGCCCATTCTCAAAATAACTTTTTTAGACCCTATTTTTTAACTATTTTTTCTTGATTCTATTATCCAAAAAATAGTATTAATGGCATATTAGTTCAATCTAATCATGTTAATATGGAAGTTAGCAACATTCCTTTTATTGAGAATATTTCTTAATATCACATACCAGTCCAAATAGTTTGGGCTTATGGCATCAAGTATGCCTTATAGTGCAATTAATATAAATATCATTATCAATAACATAGTTAAAATGAGAATTTATTAGCTATTCATGATTAAAACAATAATAACAAGGTATTACATCTTTATTGGTCCTCCCACTAATTTTTTTCAAGATAATAGCCCTTACTGTTATTCAAAAATCTCTTAAAGCATTTTAGTGGGCTAAGATCCCTTTCAACATGCTGTAACTTTGAGTGGCTCAACAAATTAAAATAAGTCTAATTGGGTAGGTAACATAGTTTACCAATTGCATCTCTATGCAACTTCGAGATTAGTTATGTGGCAACTCTTTGCTTAAATGCATCACATTCATTTAATCTAACCATCATCTCTAACGTTATATGGTCAAGTGAGACACATTCAAACTATACAACATGAGTTAAGTAAGACCCATTACTTATAGCTCATGCCATTTAGGCTGAAGGGACCTTGAGTGACTCAATAAATCATCTACAACCGAAACTCGAGTATCTTGTTATGAATAATGGAATGCACCTTTATCATGCGAAGCATGTGACTCAATATTGTACGACAGATTTTGTTTGTTTATTTTATCTTTTAATTAAGGTTTCATCATATTTGCATGCATAACATTTATAATATCACATAAAACTATTAAGCATACTACTTGGATGATTATGGGCTACTATCTAATGCCTTGAGCCATTAAAAGAAATTTCTTGGTCAATTCCTAGTTGATTGCATACAAAGTCTTCAAAAGCTTCTTGCAGTCTCCTGGGCTTTATGATGCCTTCACTTGGATCTCTATCTTCAAAGTTACAAAATCTTTCCTAACTAATCTAATTTTACACTTTATGTAATCTAATTATGTTTATGATAAAGAAACCTCGAGTTACATTTAAGGGGATTTAGGTGAGAGGAATTTTACAACCCTAGAGATAATAGAGATAAGGTAGGGTTTATAGACCCTATTTGAAAATTTAAACATCCATCAACACTTAACCAAACATCCACAATCATATTGGGCCAAGTCCATAATCATCCCATACATCCACAGCAATAATGAATATATATTTTAAGTAAACAATTTTCTTACATGATTAACATTTATTCTAATCATATTAGAATAAATCCTATTCCAAATAGGATTAATCATTTAGAAAATATACTTTTCAATTAATCAAATTAATTGAATTTTAATTCCATGCTTATTACATTATCCAATTTATATCTTAAATAATTGGATAATTATGTGTTTGATGATGTGTAAGAGTTTTTATTGGCATCAACCTCTCAGGGAGGTTTATTGTGCCTACAATCTTAAATTTAAATCTAATCATATTAGATTTTAAATCTCAAAAAAATTAAAATTTGAAAAGTCCTATTCCAAGTAGGATTATGTTGAGAAAGGAGGAATCTTAGTCCAACTTGAACTCTATCCATGCATGGCTATCTTAGCCATTCTACTCCAATTCAAACACTAGTGTTTTCTTCCTACTAAATCTTTTAAAGTATAGCAAATTTACAGCAATTCTTTGCTTCCGTTGATGCCACACCAAGATCTAAGAAAGAAGACAAAATGTTGCAAGCTTCAAGCACATCTAGTGCACTCGTTTTAGTAATTCCTATTTTAACTTGATTTTTCTAGCAAGTATTATGAGCTTTTCATGACACTTTCAAGGTGGAAGAATGGAAAAAATCAAAGCAATGGCTACCCAAGAAATCAACCCCATCAAAACACAAAAAATAAGCTAACCTAGCATTAATCAATGCCAAATTGTCAACCGATGTCTCTAATATCATTTTAATTAATAAAAATCATATTGCAATTAATTAAAATTGAATAATAAACATGAATTAGCTTGCCAAAAATTAAAAAAAATGATTTTCTTTAATTTTTAAATTCAAGAACGGATCAATATAGCATCAAAATTATAAAATCTATAATTGGTAACAATTAAAACACATGATTAATCAAATTGATGCAAGGAGGCTCATGATACCACGTTTAAGAAGTCTAGGGGTAGCAAATAATCATATCATAAGATTTTTCTAATTTAATTCATAAGGAACATGGTGGAATCGACACTAAGAAACTAATCTGAGAGTCTCTAAATGGGATCATCTTGCATGATCTTCATAAATATTTTAGATCTGAAAACTTAAAGAGCTATTCAAGATTCAAACATACCTCAATCTTGAGAAGTCTTTCATCAATTCCTTGACCCAATTACAAGAAAAACCAAGCTTAGTTATTGTAAACCTAAGTTGTCCAAGTGTCCAGCCTCTAATGGTTATCCACTCGAGTGACTTAGAAAACTTTCAATAAAAATGAGACTTGGTTGCTGGGAACAATGCTAGTAGCTTAGATTTCAATAAATCTTCCTTTAGCACATGAAGATCTTGATTTAATAATCAAATGAAGAAGAAAACCTCTATCTTGACAATATGATAACCAAAAAGATTTTAGAAACATGGTTTTAATGCATAAGGATCTCATAATTGCAACTCTTTACAATTCCCTTGCAAGGCCAAGGTGTTCATAGGCTTACAATGGCTAACAAATTATTAGCCATTAATTAAATATACAATTATAACAATTATACAATTACACCTTATGGATAATGAAATACCATTATAAAATTAATTAAATATAATGTTTGATTACATGAAATCACTAAATGATAATGCCTTACAAGCCATAAAGTTTAGCTTGCAGGGCTTACACCAACAAGAATTTGATTTCCAATTTGCATCGCTGTACCCTTCAAGTATAATTATATATCTCGCATAGTATAATCTATAATTCAAGTTGTATCTCAAAGGTCTGAGTACCCTTACAATTGTTTTCCAGTGATCTTCTCTAGGATTACTCGTAAAACAACTTAGTTTGCTTACAAAGTAAGCTATGTCCAATCTTGTATAATTTGTCAGATACATTAAGCTACAAATTACACGTAAATATTCAACTTAAGATATTACGTCACTAGTTTCTTCCTTATATGTAAATTTGTGGGTGTTTTAGCTATATTGGTATCATACTTATTAAATCTCTTAAGGATCTTATTCACATAATGATCCTAAGTTAATAACAAGTCATCTTGTTATATAGAAAATTTAATTCCTAAAATCACATCCATTACACCTTTATCTTCCATATCAAACTTATTGGTTAACTATGCTTTACTAGGACTAATGATATCATCGTTACTGCCTAAGTTAACAAATCATCTACGTATAGACACACAATGTCATATCCCTTATTCATATTCTTTAGGTAGACACATTTATCACATTCATTAATGCGAAACCCATTTGAGAGAAAATTTTTGATGCCAATGTTTTGGTGCTTATTTTAAACCATATAATGATTTAACAAGACTACACACCTGCTAGAAATCTTGACTTTATGCTCAAGTATCATAAGAAAATATTTGATTAAATTTAACCATACATGTGTAGCAAAATTAAAGAAAACAAACAATATTGAGTTTCTTGTAAGGATCAACTTATATGTTTTGAATGATCTGATTTATCTAATCATCAAACAAACAAATCTAGAAGTAATCATATCTCAAAGTTTGAACAACACAATGATGAAAATTCCATGGCCATAAATTGTCAAACACCAAGCTCAGTTATCATAAACCAAAGCTGTGCAAGTGTCTAGCCTCTAATAATTTTCCATATAAGTGACTAAAAAAACCTTCAATAAGAAAGAGATTTCATTGCTGGGAGCCATGCTAGTAGCTTAGGTTTCAATAAACCTTCCCTTGCACTTAGAGGACCTTGATTCTATAATCAAAAAGAAGAAGAAAATTGATTTGCTTCTTACTAGGAAGGGTTTGCACAATCTTACATAGGGTTTGTAGGAGATGTCACTCACCTCTTATTTTGGTATTCTTAGCCAATTTTTTTAACCTTTCAATTGTATATGGGATAGTAAACATAGGCTAAATATATCTAGAGTTTAAAATTTTTAATTTCAATGAAATTACACTTTTGCCCTTGTTTTATGTGAACTTATTCAAATTGAGTTTAAGTAACTATTACTTGTATTAGACATATTAGCCCTATCTTAATTTAATTTCTACTACTCACCCTTATGTGTGTGATGCATTAGGCCTCCATCATGTTAGTAATAAATATAAAATATGTGGTGAAGAATATTTATATATATAGGCTATTCTTGGTATCTAGCAATGCATCATGGCCACCTGACATGCATGGAGTGTCAATATGGCTTTGACAAGCCCTTTAATGCTCAATATCTTAGTGTAATTCAATCATTTCATCATATATCTCACAATTGGCCAGAGCATGATTTAGTGTCCACTTTAAGCTTGCTCTATATTAGTATGTAAGCCTTATGTGTTAACTCCATAATTAGTGTTGCCTTGGTTAAGGTCTTTGAGTTAACATGAGCCAAATACATATGACATATGTCCCTTTAAATAACTTTGGGTGATGAATCTTCTTTAGACCACTCATCCACATACAAATGCTTCATATCATACCCAAAACCACTTTTTTTCGATATCCATCTATTATGGACCCATTGTATGATAATTCACATACAAAATGATCTGGTATCACAAGTCTAAGGATCATTTACACTACTAATAGATAAGAGTATTTCCCTAGACATTTGAGTGAAATACCAAATGAAGCTCTCATAGCAAGCCGTGTTTAATGAATTTGTTACCATAACAAACACTCATATGATGTTCCTAAGTATTTCTATACTTCAACTTATGAGATCAGTTGCATGTATCATAAGCATGGAGGCTATCATATATTAGTCTTTGTGTATTGTCAATGCCTTGTCTTGACAATAGAATGACCAAAAACATTTGGAAACATGGCTTTGATGCATAAATATCCTAAAATTATAAGCCATTACAATTCCTTTGCAAGGCTAATAAGTTTCATAGGCTTTATCTTCTTAAGATTTTACAATAATTATTCAAAAGAAATCTTATGGATAAATATCACCACGTGCCCGACCTTTTAAACTTTGGATGATCCGAAGGGCATAACGTGCTCAACTTAAAAATAAATGATGGTTGGTTGTGGTCGAGCCTTTGAGCTATCTAATGATTAGGATTTGGATTAGGAGTGATGACATCAAGGGAATATGGACTATTGGATGAGTCGCTCATCCAACTGGACTTAGATGGCCACCATGAAGTGGCCATAAACTTGGAGTCACCACCGATCCTTTTAGACTAGGCAAGATCGGATGCCTATTAAGAACAATATTATGAGTTACAAAACTAGAAACACTGATTTCATGGTCTACAAAGTCCAAAGATTCATTGGTTGGGCTTGGGAGTTGGTTACGAGTAGGGAAGGACTAGCATCCTTACGACGCCTGAAATCAGTACCTACTAACTATATCTTACTTTGGTCTCGATTAAATTAGCTTTATTTGGTCTCTATTTAGATATAATCCTCTTTATTGCATGAAGTTTTCGAAAATGTAGATCCAAGGTTTTTTGTTAAGGAAAATTAGATCACCTATGTGCCTCAGAGATGTGAGCAACATAGGGATCTTTTATAAAAATGATGTCTGGATTGGATTTTAAAAATTAGATGTTTTGTATTAGGCACATGAGAGATACCACCATGAAACATCGCCTTGTAAATTTCATTAGAAAATGAATTTTACATATGAATGCATAATAACACTACCAAAGGAAACAAGTTAGTAAGGTGAAAAATGAGAAATATAATAATATCATAAACAAGCACACACAAACAAAAGAACATAACAAAGAGGGTTGATCAAAATGTATCTCATAATTACCTTCAGTTATTGAATAATAATCGAGATGATAATTTTAAAGACCGATCTAGATTCGGTGGTAATTTGAAGAACAAGAATGATTTTTATCAAAAATTTTGAGGCATCCGGAAGAAAGAAAATTTTAAGTTTTTGAGGTAAAAATGGGGTTAGAGTATCCCTTCTGTGAGGTGGGGTTAGAGTATCCCCTAAAATAGAGTTATGAAAATAGTTAAGATTAAAGTGAAAATTTAAACTTTTAATGAAAAAAAGGGGTGGGAGTATCCCCTTTAAGTATGGGGTTGGAGTATCCCCAAAGTTAGGAAAGCATTTAGGAACAAGGAGAAAATTTAAATTTTTTAATTAAAAATGGGGTTGGCGCATCCCCTTTGGAATAATAGAGTTAGAGTATCTCTACTAGCAAAAATTTTAATATAAAATTCTATTTTTCATATTTTAATCTTGATTTGAGTCAAAAAGGGTTGATGTTACGGGGGAATCAACTGGGCACATTTTAGAGACCACCGAACATCTTGATAAAAGGCAATTCAAAAATTAGGTTAAAAATATGGGACATCATCATGCCATCTTTGTTCCTGATTTTGCTTAGGTGCATCTGAAGACTTCAGAGGATAAATAAGGTACCGTTGGAAAGGTAACTTGACAAAGATTTAATAAAAAATATTCAAAAATTATTGAAAATCACTTTCTAGGTAGACTTAATTTTTGAAGTTAGGTTTATCTTAGCACTGGCAGCATGTAGAGTTAAAAGGGCATGATGGGTTTCAGAAAATCATTCTAAGCTTATCTGGGATCATTAGATCATAGATAATACCTTCTTGGAAAGGAAATTTTGTGAACTTTTTGGGAAAAATATTTGGAAATATCGTAAAAATACTTTGGTCGGTCGTAATGGCCCAAACAGAATGCTACATGCTGGTTCTAGGGGTTTCAAATAGCAAAGGTTCAAAAAATCATAACTCCCTCATCCGAGACGATCTGAGGGCAAATAAGACACTGTTAGAAAGGTAATTCTATGCCCTTTAAAGGAAAAATATTAGAAAAATCAAAGGAAATATTTTTCTATTCAAAAATGATTTTCAAGTTTGGATTATAGTGCGACCAAAGAAAAAATAGAGGGATTTTTTGATATTCTGATTTTTTTAAGATAGACTCAGGTATAAGATGTCCAAACGTACACAATAGAAAGGAAAACAGGCTTTGAAAGTTAATTCCATAATCCCGAAGTAGTTTGGGATGATGGAAGAACCCGCTGACTGTATCACCAAAAGGAACACGAGACTCAAAATCAAGGATTAATACTAAAAAAGATTTTTTTTAAACATAAACTTTTTTCACCATGAATCCAGAGTTAAAATGTTGATTTGCCCCCAAGATTGGGAGACCAATTTGATGAAAGCATTAAGCCCAGGCTACTCTTCATCTATTGAAAGTAAAATAAACTTAACTTTGGGAATTTTTTTTAAATCAGTTTTTAAAAAACAAGCAAGCATCTTAATGGAGATATCATGAACAAAATACAGCACATACAAAGATAAACATGGGTTAAACATGTAAACATGTAAAGTTAATATTTTGACATGAAAATATGTGATACAAATGCAAAAAGATGACAAATAAGGCCATGTGGGTGATATGAACATATTTGAACAAGGGGATGGATGTTGGAGTTGTCAAGATAGGATTTTTATTTTATGAGACTCTTTGAAACACAAGAAAATGTTTGAACATATCTAAGGCATGTCAAGGTGACCACTTAAATATGTAATGGATATGTGAATATGGAAGAAACATGGCAAGAGATGCATGAACAAAGGCCGTGTAATGACAAAAATGACGTATGGTCTGTTTATATATCCCATAATATCAAGGTGTCAAGAACTCATCAAGATCTTAAGATTACCACAACCAAGGCAACAAAGATGCATGGGAGTATTAAGAGGGTCATGGCAATATGAAGGGCTCATTAAAATGAAATAGATGACTAAAACAAAAAATATATAGAGCAAGGTAAAAAAATACACCAACAAAAGCTTGAGGTTTTCCCTTTTTTTAAAGCAGTGACTTTAAGCTCAGTTCCTTCCCTTTTTTTTTCTATTATTTAGCAAGAAAATGGTGAAAGAAAGGAGCTTTCTGGTAATGTGATTGCTGATAAGGTGTTTTGAGATGAAAATGTGTGAAAGGTTGAGTTTTTAAAGGTGTTCTGGTGGTGGTTTTAGGGAGCTACGGGAATGGAGGTTGGTTGAGTGTGGAAGGAAAGAGAATAGTGTTTTGGTGAGTTGATGATTCGAGAACAGTTGACTTTGCTACTGATGGCATGGCATACTTCACTAAATCAATCTAATTTACCTATCCCTATTCTTTCACAAGGCATTCTTGTAAAGAAAAGAGTCGAGCCTAAGCGGTTTGGAGTTGGAGTTGATGGAGGACTTGTAGGGATGGATAAAAAGTTTTCTGGGATTGCTGGAGAGCTTTTCTTTGATAGTTGAAATTTTTTTTTGAGATAGCTAGTAGTGTTCTTCTCATAGTTGAGAAGTCCCCTAGCTTTTATTTTTATATTTTGATTTTATCATCTTTTACCTAACTCCTAGGATGCCAAAAACTAGTCCACATAAAATGAGGTGTCTATAACTGCCCCTTTTTGGCTGTTGCTAAGTATTAGGAATAAGGCAAAGACAAATGGACACCATTTTATTCGGATGGGATGATGGATTTGTGTGCTTGCTAAGAAGTGAAGCGTTATTTAGTATCATTTTACAAAAAAGAAAATTTTGATGAGTTTTGTGGGGTTTAACCTCCCTACTAGGTTGTTTTTCATTTTTTTCAAATAGGTATGATTAGCTTGTGTGGGCTTTGAGGTTGGTAAAGAAAGATGTCCAGCTTTTCATGGACTAAGGTAAACAAGTGCCACCAGCTTGTGTGGACTTTGATAAGCATCTTGCTCTTTGAGGACTAAGATAAATAGGTGCCATCAGCTTGTGTGGGCTTTAATAACTGTCCTGCCTTTTAAAGACTAAGGTAGGTAGTTGTCACCAGCTTGTGTGGGCTTTAAGGTAAGGAAGCGTCCTACTCTTTAAGGACTGAGGTAGGTAGTTGCCACCAGCTTATGTGGGCTTTGAGGTAGGGAAGCGTCCTACTCTTTGACGACTAAGGTAGGTAGGTGTCACCAACTTGTGTGGGCTTTATTAAACGTCCTGCTCTTTGAGGACTGAGGTAGATAGCTGCTACTAACTTGTGTAGGCTTTAAGAGAGGGAAGCGTCCTACTTTTTGAGGACTAGAATGAAATGAGTTTAGATACCCTTCTTAGGTGATTTTTAATAAGCATGTACGATCAGAGGTACTTACTTGAGCCTTTTTAGGGTTTTTTAAAATTAAAAAATGGTACCTTAGGTTTCCTATAAATTTGACTTCTGTGCACAAGAGCTGATGCCTGTAAGATGTTAAATGCTATATAATGCATGGAGACACAAATGCTTGCTTAATTGATACAAGGGTGATAATGTTAAGGCTATCCCTTCTTTGAAAGTATAAAAGATTCATGACCACTTACTAGAAGGAGATTTTGAGCATATTTTCCAGATATGGGGTCCAGGGCAAGATTAGTTGTGGCCCTTAAGAGTTTGTTCTTGGTTTTTAAACATGTAACAAAGTTCCTGCAAAGTTTTATCTTTTGAAGTAATGCTAGGAAATCTTGTCATCAGTTTTGTCCATTTATCAAGCATTATCAATTAAAGGATAAACATGACACAACATGGAATGCAAGGTTACAAAAATGTTGTGTAAGAGATCAAACAGTTGTATTTTCATTCAAAGAAAGATAGTATAAGTTGTGATAAACTTATGAAATTATGAAAAATTTTAAAATACAAAAGAGATCAAAAGAGTCTTCTCTCTCAATTAGCTTTAAAGTTGATGACATGAATTCTTCACTGACCACCTTTGGAGATTTCTCTCGAGCAATTAATCCTTTTAGAGTTGGTCGACTCAAAAAGATTCTTTCGATTGCCCCATGGTGGAATAGGGCCTTAAAGTTAGCCAGTTCTTATTTTTTGGGTGCAGGTATGGATAAGGTTTTGGTGGTGTCGGTTAACACAAGACAGATAGATTAGGTAATGACTTGGTGTCTTGGTTAGAGTTATGAATATGGGGAAGATTGGTTTTGGGCTAACGATGGTTTGGGTTTAAATGAAGAGGTCGATCACTTAAGCCATCCTCTTAGGTTTTCAACTTAAGTTGATTTTTTTTCTTTTTTCTTTTTATTAAATTTTTTTATTTTATTTTGTTGTTTTGTTTTTTTTTTTGTGGATTTTTTGTGAGTGGTAGGTGAGGGACTAATAAGATGCCTTTTCGGGTTTTTATCCTAAAGTTTTTTCAGGCATAGTACTTCTTAACAGAATCAAAGTTCATAAGGTTGGGTAGGTCATTGCCATCCATCTTGGTTAAGATTAGAGCTCTTCCAGAGAACATGCATTTCACCACGTATAGCCTTACCCAATTTAGGGTCCATTTTTCATGAATAATTTTATTTATTGGGAGAATTTGTTTGAGCACTAGGTCATCTTTTCAGAATTGACGAGGATGGACCTTCTTATCATGGGCACTCATTATGCCCTTTTGATACATCTGCCCAAGATAGATGGCTTTGACTCTTTTCTTTTTCAATGAGATTGAGCTACTTGTATCAGTTTTTAACCCATTCAGCCTCCTCAAGTTACGATTCCATTGAAACTCTGAGGGAAGGCATTTCAACATCAATAAGTACGATAGCCTCCATGCTGTGGACCAAAGAAAATGAGGTAGCACATGTAGAAGTTTGTATGGCCATGCAATAAGCATGTAAAGTAAAAGGCAACTTTTCATGCCAATCTTTGTACATCTCAACCATCTTTTCAACTATCTTTTTGATATTCTTATTGGCTACTTCAACTGCTCCGTTCATCTTCGAACGGCATGTGACGAAGTTTCGATGCTGAATCTTAAAATGAGAGCAAACTGCTTGCATTGTCTTGTTTGTTAGGTTACGTGTATTATCAGTAATGATTTGTTTGGGAAGACCATACCTATAGATGGTGTCCCATTTCATAAATTTGCACGCGATAGAATTGGTGACGTTGTCATAAGAAGCTGCCTCTACCTATTTGGTGAAATAATCAATTACAGCCAAAATAAAGAGATGCCTATTAGAAGCCTTAGGGGTAATTGGGCCAATCATGTCCATGCCCCACATAGAAAAGGGCCATGGAGCTGTCATAACATGTAGAGGTGTCGGTGAGACATGGATCTTGTCAGCGTAGATTTGGCATTTGGGACACTTTCGAGCATAGTCAAGCAATCCTTTTCGAGAGTTAACCAATAAGAACTTGATCGCATGACTTGTCTTGCCATTTGGTGTCTATTAGCATGCATATCATAAATCCTTTCATAAACTTCTTTAAATATTCTTTTGGTTTTAAAGGCATCCATGCATTAGAGTAACACTTGATCCCAGCCTTTCTTTCACAAAATCTCCCCATCCAAAATGAAGTTTGCAGCTAATTGTCTGATGGTTCTCTTATCAGTTTCGATGGTGCCTTTTAGGTACCGCTGATCCTGGATGTATTGAAGGCTATCATGATACCATGGCAAACCATTCTTCTTTTCTTCAACATTCTAGCAATGTGTCGGGTTGAATAGATACTTATTTGGATGCAAGCAATGTCCAATTCTCGATTGACTTTAAACATAGAAGATAAAGTGGCCAAGGCATTAGCAACTCGATTCTCTTATCGAGGTAGATGATGAAAGCTAATATCATCAAACTTTTTCTTAAGCTCCGATATCAGATTCCCATAGGGGATCAGTTTAGCATCATGCATTTGCAATTCTCTATTTAGTTGGTAAATGACGAGGGCTGAATCTCTAAACGCTTGTAGTGTTTGAACGCCCCTTTCAATGGCTGCCTAGAGTTCATGATGCGGGCCTTATATTTGACTATGTTGTTGGTGTAGTCAAAGTTTAATTTGGCTGTGAAAGGGTAATGGTTTCCATCGGGCAAGATGAGAATTGCCCTAATTCCATGCCCCAGTGCATTTAAAGCTCTATCAAAGTACATTTTCCATGATGACCCACCTTTGACAGTACTCTCTGCTTTGAATTTGCATATCAGGTCTTCGTCAGAAAACTTAAAGTTTAAAGGCTGATAGTCATCTGTGGCTCGACTTGCCAAAAAATCTGCTATTGCACTATCTTTAATGGCTTTCCGGTTCACATACATAATGTCATACTCAAAAAGCATAACTTGCCATTTGACTAATCTCCTGAACAAGGCGGGGGCTTTCCACAAATACTTGATGGGATCAAGCTTGGTGATTAACCATGTAGTGTGGTATAGCATGTATAGCCTTAACCTTCAAGCTGTCCAAGCTAAAGCACAATGTAGCTTCTCCACGAATAAATAATTATTTTCATATTTTGTAAACTTCATGCTCAAATGATAGACAACCTATGCCCTCTTTCCTGATTCATCATATTGTCTTAATACACAGCCCATGGACTTGTCTAAGATTGATAGATACAGGATTAGTGGTTATCCGGGCATGGTGGCATAAGTACTAGAGGGTTAGAAAGGTAATGTTTGACCTTATGGAATGCTTCTTGGTATTTTTGATTCCGTTCTCCAGGATTTTGTTTTTTAGCAGCCTAAAGATTGGATCGTATTTGTTGATCAACTGAAATATGAATTGGGCTATGTAGTTTAGTCGCCCCAGAAAACTTTTCACTTTCTTTTGAGTTCGAGGTGGTGGTAGGTTTTGAATAGCCTTAACTTTGTCAGGATCCACCTCTATTCCTTTATTGCTTACAATGAACCCTAATAATTTATCAGAGGTGACGGTATTTGCATAGCCTTTTAAAGAGTTTTCCTAGATTGGCAACATGTTCACTCTCTTTTGGTGATATGATGATCATGTCATCCACATAAACCTCTATTTCTTTGTGCATAAGGTCATGGAACAATGTTACCATAGCCCTTTGGCAAGTTGCCCTGGCATTCTTTAACCCAAAAGGCATCACTTTATAGTAGAAAGTTCCCCACATGGTCATGAAAGTGGTTTTTTCCATGTCTTCAGCTGCCATTTTAATTTGGCAGAGGAAAATTACCCTTAAGGCGGGCTCAGTTTAAGTCCCTGTAATCCACACACAGTCGCATTTACCATTCTTCTTAGGAATTAGGATTATATTGGCTACCCATTCAGGATACTTGGCTACCTCAAGAAATCCTTCTTTAAATTGCTTTTTCACTTCTTCTTTGATTTTTAAAAGCATTTCAGGTTTCATCCTTCTAAGATTTTGTTATATGGGCTTAAATTAAGGTTTAAGGGGAAGTTTATGATCCACAATGTTGGTATCTAATCCAAGCATGTCTTGATAGGACTAGGCAAACGCGTCTTGATATTTCTGACAGAGACTTATTAGTTTAGGTCGAGTTAATGGCTTTATGGAGGTTTCGATTTTAACCTCTTTTTGGTCTTTTTCTATTCCAAGGTTTATGGTTTTAGTGGGTTCTTCATGGGGTAATATTTGTTTTTCTTCCTGTTCCACTATTCTTAGTAGGTTTAGAGGTATAGGGTTATCTTCAGGATCCTTTTCAAATTTGACCTCATCGACATAGATTGATTGCTCGAAATCGATTTTTGAAGCTTCAGTATGAATATTCATGTCATATTCATTGGAACAGCTAAAAAATATGGAAAAGAACAATATGGGTGGAAAAATATGTGAAGAAAGGTCTAAGGTTGACAAGAACTATGAAAAAAAAATGAATACAAAATGTCCAATCATTTTCAGTGATAATACTTAATAAAAGTTGTCCATACAAAGGATCCTACAATGCTTTTGAGTGAGAGCTTGTTGGTTTAGTTCATAGCATTATTTTGAAATAGACTTGAACAGTACAAGAATCTTGGTCTCAGTCCAAACACTTGGAACAAACCCTGGAGGGCACAGACCAGTCTTTGACTTGTCGTTGACATCTTTGGCTCACCAATCGTATTGATGGAGATATCCTCGACTACTTTGTTCAATATGAGCACAGCACTAGGGAGCTAATATTTACATGTCCCCATAGCCGAATACTTTCCCGAAGTGGTGGGAATATCATTGGCTCATCCTTCATGTCTCGTCCTAACGAATGAGCCATTCTTCTTTCATGATTTTTCTGAGCTTGCTTTCTTTTTTGCTGTGCACTGGGCTTGAATCCCAATCTCTTTTTGTCAATTTGGTTAACCACTTTTAAGGCTTTAGCAATTCCTTGAAGGCATTTTTTGAGTCCCTTTCCGGCCTGAGCACCCTTACCAACTATCAACTTCAAATCATGTGACTGCTCTCTGATAGGTGAGGCTGGACTATTGGCAATCCCTCTTTGATATAACTAGCATCGACGAACTCAAAGGATTAGAAACATGATTCAGGGATATCTTCATTAGGTTCCAGATATGGGGCATTAGTTGAGATGGCAGCAATGATATCTTTTTCCCCTCTTATACTGACAACTTCATTCTTGATGATGAATTTTAACTTTTGGTGTAAAGATGATGGTATTGCCCTAGTAGAATGAATCCATGACCTTCCCAATAGGTAGTTATATTATGGACCAATTTCCATTACGTGGGAGTCAACTTTGTAAGGACATGGGTCGATTTGGAGTGGAATAGTGATGTTCCCGATAATGTTCTGGCGAGTTCCATCAAATGCTCGTACAATAGTATACTATTCTAGATATAAGATGCGTCAATAGAGAGCTTGTTCAAGCATGACATAGGCATTACATTTAAAGTCGACCCATTATCAATGAGCACCTTGGGCAACGTAGTGCCTTTACTATATGTGGTGATATGGAAGGCCTTATAATTTTCTGTTCCTCCGTATGGATTTAGTTGTTGCTAAAAGATATGTAATTATCGGTGGTAATGTTGTTCACTAGGCTATCCAACTGACCTATAGATATGTCAGGGGGGACATAGGCCTTATTCAGAACCTTGAGGAGGGCATTCCTCTGAGTTTCTAAATTCAACAGCAGTGACAACACAGATATCTTGGCGGGTTGCTTGTTTAACTGATCGATGATGTTGTATTCACTGTGCTTGATGAATAAGGAATTTCATAGCTTCTTTCTCGCTTACAGGATCCTTGACAGCTACCAATTCTGAGTTTTTGGTTGTAGACTTTGGTACTTAAGAAATAAGATTAGCATTTTCTTGCTGAGTGCTATTTTTCAATGCTATTAAGGCATAACATCAACCGCTCCGAGTTAGGTGACTTGACCCTAAAAGGTCAACACTTGCTCTTTACTAGCTAGATTCTTCGATGATTAAGGCTTTGCTTTCAAAGTTCCAAGGAACTGCCTTATCATCTTTATATGGGAAGGAAAATGGAAATTGGATGATCATCTTTGGTATAGGCTAAACGGGGTTAACTTTAATTCTTGATCGATTATCATATAAAATCAACAGCCTTCCAATCATGTAAGGAAGATTGCCTTTTTCTTCCTCCAGGGCATTAACAGATGGTGTTGCATTTGTAGACTTAGTATGTAGGGTTTGCTTTTCATCATAGAATTTGATGCTACCCTTATTCATCATCCTTTAAACCATAGTGCGAAACTCTTTGCATGTTTAAAGAGTATGGGTGCAAACAATATGAAAATCATAGAAGTTATCTATCTTTCCCTCTATCTTCTCAGTTGCATTAAGTAGCTTAGCTTGCACAAGGATTCGCCAAACCAAATTTATTGGCGTCCAAACTTCTTCTATGTTTTTCATAATCTTGTAGTTTTCTTCAACAATCATTTCCTTTAGGTCTAACTCAACACGAGTTTGAGATGAACTGGTTTTAGTGCTAGATTTTGATTGCTTACTAGCCTCCATCTTTCTTTTCCCTTTGTGTTTGTAGATACTTTTTCTTCTTAATTTATTTTTCATGGCCTTATTGATCCTTCAACAAAGTATGACCATATCTGTGAAGTTCTTTGGGAAGCTTCTCGCTATCCTTTTGTAATAAGGGGCTTGCAACATGACAATGAATCTAACCATTATCTATTTTTCTGTCAGTAAGGGATGCACTTGGATAGCCTTCTTCATCCATCTTGTAGCGTATCGCCTAAAACTTTTATTAGCTCTTTTCCTCATGCCCATAAGAGACAAACAACTAGAGATCTAACCATCGGTGGGTCTCTCCTCGTCAGTAGCATTAATAGATGGATCGTCATGTCCATCCCTCTCCTTATAGAACTCGATTTTGGACTGATCCATCATCCCTTAGACCATTTCCAAGAATGATAGACAATGTTGCTAGTCGTGTTCTTGACTGCAGTGGCAGCAAGATGTAGCAACGGCATTCTTCTTTGACTTTTGTTATCTATTACTATTCTAGTTTTCATGAAAGCCTACCCAACCTTGCTCATTAGGGTTTTGACTTCTGCCACACTTCTTTTAACCCAATAGCCTTTTCTATTAATTATCACATTCACTCTCAGTTTGGCATGATTAGGGAGTGGGTTGGCCCTCACATTGGGTCTAGGACCTTGCTCAATCTTGATCACTCCTTTTTCTAGTAAACCCTGCACCTTTCTTTTGAATGAAATGTAGTTCTCAATGGAGTGGCATTGTGCTCCTGCGTGGCATTCACGATAAGCATTCTCATTATACCATTTAAGGTATGGTGGTGATCTTGGGTTCATGAATACTGGAGCCACTAGTTTGCCTACCAACAAGTGAAAGTAGATCTCTTTATACGAGTAAGGGAGCGGTTCAAAGTGCTTCTTTTCTCAGGATGCTTGTTGGTTATTCAGAGTTCTCACATTATGCATATTGTGGGACTGTGCATTCTGGGCCGCATTTTGCATGGGATTTGGTACACAACTCATTGTAGGAGCAAACCCGGTAGCGTGGACTGGTTGTGGTGCTGATGAGTAAGGGGTAAGACCCGTATTCAACGTGGTACATAGGCTTGCTAGATACAGGCTTTGATTAAACCTAGCATGATTCTTGCCTATAGCATTCATTTCCCTTTCGTTACCTTTATTTGCTATCTTTTTGACTGATCCAAATACTTACCCGATAGATGTCTGACTGCTCTTGACAGTGTTCTCAATCATTTCACCTGATATAACCATATCAGTGAAATTTTTCATGGCACTTCCTGTTAGCCTTTCATAGTAAGTAACTCGTAAGGTGCCAACAAACATAACTATCATTTCTTTTTCAGTTAGAGGAGGGTGAACTTAAGTTGCGTCCTCCCTCTATCTTTGAGCATACTGTCTAAAACTCTCAAAAGATTTCTTCTACATGTTCATGAAAGAAAAACGATCTGGAACCCAATTAGACACATGCTTATCCTATTCAAGGAATGCATATGCCAAGTCTACCTATGTCTAAATTCTTGCAAGATCAAGTCCTATGAACCATCAGAGGGCTGCCTCAGTAAGACTATCCTAAAAGCAATGGATCAGCAGCTCTTCATTCTCTTCATGTACCACCATTTTACGACAGTACATGTGAAGATGGGCAATAGGGTTAGTAGTCACTTTGTATTTTTAAAAATTAGGCACTTTACACTTGGGCAGGATGACGAGGCTTGAAACTAGCCTTAATGACTTTGCATCTATGATTCTAAATTTCTTACTTTCTTCCATAGCTTGAAGTTGCTTCTCTAGTGAGTGATACTTGTCCAAGTCCTCATCATTTTCTGAGGGCCTCTTTACTTTCTGTTGCTTCATGTGCTCATCGAGGTCCGAGACTATAAGCCTTAATGATGAAGAGCCCGTACCTTGAAATCTTTGAATTAAGTAGGACACTATTGTAGGATTGATATAAGTAAATGGCTAAGATGGTGGGATGTTCGTTGCTGGAGGGTGTTGCCTATGTAGCACCCTTTTTTGAGCATTAGTGGCCTTAATGCCACCATTCAAATTGCTTTTAAGGTGGGCCAATTCTTTCCTTGTCTTGACTTCGCTTGTTTACCCTTTTCCCTTTAATGCATTGGGCATCAATTTAGTTAGCTCAACGATTTGTGCTTGAAGTTCCTCATTCTTATGGAGTGCCTACTCTTAGGACTTTTTATACATGAGTTTAAGTCTTTCGATGCGAGCCTGGTGATCATTTTCCATTACTTTTCGATGATTGCAAGTGTTATACCAATGGTAAACTGTAGATTCCATGTTTTGTATCACCTTGACTTTAAATTAATTTCGAATTAGGCCTTTATGGTATGTTCATGCATATGTTTGATGCAATAAGGATGATTGAATAAAAACCATGAAAGGATTAGGTTAGTTATGCAAATGCAAAATAGACAATTTGGTAAAGGGAACAGCTCCACCAATAGCATCTTTCTTTAAAGTAACAAAATGTTTTAGTTAGATGTGATTATTTTTGAAAATGTCTGACACAATTACATTGCTTGATTACATGGTCCAAGAAATACCACAACTCTTGCTCATAAGCTCCGATGGGCAAAATCTCATGTGTCAGGGATCGGGCTACATCCATCATGTTTTTAACCTCTTATTGAGCTACCTGGTTCTGCTTTATGAGATGGCAATGATAGTCCTACTAGTTTTGCCATGTGTGATCAACCATTTGAAGCCATTCTTGCTCCTGTTGTTTGGAGACTCTCATTAGTGCGTCAACTTGGTCTTGGCAAGCTTGAAGGGAATGCTCTAAATCTTGAATTTTGAGTGTCAGAACTCTATTCTCGGCCTAGTTTACTCTCAAATCCTGGCTCGAGCCTCTAACTGTTCATTCCTTCCTCGATAAGTTGATGCAAGAGTCTAGGTTTTAACAAGCTTTTCCTTGTTGACCCTAGCAGCTTCCATCCATTGGTGTAATTTCTTTTCGAGAGTAGTAATTTTTATCCTCTACTTAATCGATGACTTTCCAAGTTTTCAGGACTTGCTTGCTTTATTAAAGGCCACATAGTTTCTTTTCAAGCTCTTGAGTTCCTCCTTGAGGTGGATTTTGACAGCCCTGCTTATCTCGCCATCCCTGAGGTAGAGGTCCATTTTTAGTTGACTATTTTCTTTCTTTAATCAAGCAATCTCCTTTGCAAAGGTTGCCTTTTCTTATTCAAACTCTTGCTTAAGTAATTAAATTTCAAAAGGAAATTTATCAACTGACATTTGTGATGTCCTAATACCAGACAGGGGTATGGCATCATTAACACGATGGATCCTCCATTTATCATATCCTGGGGTCATATTACTCCTTCTCCAATATCTCTCCATACAGCAGGTTTGTTTCCATGCTTGAAAGGGTAGCTGGACTTTCAACTTGTAGTCGAGCTCACCATAATCAAAATCCCACAACTCTAAGTCTTGGATGAAGAGGATAAGTTGATGGCACTGGAATTGTTGAAGAACTAAAAGAGAGGCATAGCTAGTACTTCCCTATAATCATATGAACGGTACATAGCTGTAATCTCTGCACTGGTATATGATTGTTTATGGGAAAAACTAAGAGGCCTTCCATGTTACCTTCTCCCTATTGAGGTTCTGAAATTTTGGGACCTATTGCTCTTTAGATTTGTCTAGAGGCCATTTTTTCTCAAGTACCTTAGAGATAGAGCTAAAGCTAGGTAAAAAGCAACACGATGTCCTACTTTTTTCAGGGCCAAAGTGAATGACGAGCTAAATATGAAAGAGCGGTCCACATCTAATGAATTGGCTCATTTTTCTTACAAAACTTAAAAGCTCGAATAGTTTCGACAAGGATGGCCAGTGCAGGATTGATGTTGTAGCAGAAATGAGAAAAGACATCTACTACTGTAGCTTCAACGTAGCCTAATGTCTTTGGGAATATAACCAAACTATATATTACCAAAGCATAGATATCTTGGACTTTTCGGATGTCAGTGGTACTTGCCATTGCTTCTTTCAAACTAGCTTATGAGATGCATTCACTGTTCCCCTTTGTTTTGGTATGACTCTTAATCCAAGACTCAGTTGCCTCGAAGATTTGAGCTAATCTTTTCTTAAAGGTTGGAGGATTCAATACTTTGCAATATATCCTATCGATCTTTGCTTTCTCAATGTTGAGTAATCCGGTGTATTCATCAACCATGGGGACCAAATCTTCATGATTGAAAGTGAAACACTAGTATGATGGACTCCAAAACTGAGAGGTCGCTTGCAACAATCCAACATCCAAACAAACTTGAAGTAGAAGAGTGATATCTCTGTGTCTCTTAGTTAATGATTCCCTTTCAGTATTGTCCCAACTAATCTATATGGTCTTTTCGATCTTGACAATCATTTTGATGATACCTTATCTTGATCTTTCCATACACTACTGAGGCATGCCTCAGTTTTAAAACATCCCTATCTTCACGCTGTCAGTGCTCTGACCATGCTCAAACTTCTTCAAAGGGCTTAAGTTCTGAAGTAGACTGTTGCTCCATGATAGATGCTCCTTGGTGAACATAGATCCATTAGAGCCAATTGTCTAATGATAACAGTAATTATGATGAAATGATGCATGGTAGAAAAGAAAAATAATAAAAGAATGAGTTAGCAAGTAATACAAAATAATAGGTAAAAGATAAAGAAATGAAAGAATAGTAGCAAAAGTGTATCACAAAATTTGCCCTGAGAATAGGTGGTATGACGCCTATGGCAGATGTGATGAATATAAAGGTTGAGGCATTAAATAAGCAGCATACCAGCATGTCCATATTAAAATGTTCTTTTCTGGAAGCAACATGATACTTCATAAGGATCAAGATTGACCATCTAAACGGTGATGTTTGTTCATCACCATCTATGTTAAACACATGCTGAGCCGTTGTTCGAGTAGCATGACAACTTATCTTGGTCAGATACGACTATTTCAGGATGGCATTGCAGGTAATGGCATTCGCTTATCCTTACCCACTTATTAAAGAGGATTTGCCACCGAACGTCATGGCATATCCTAAAGGAATGATCATGAAAATAAAAAGATAAACATAGGTGACAATGGTCACCCATCATCGTCTATGTAACCAATGGTATATAGGAGTAGAGGTAAGAAATGTTTCCCCGAATGACCCTAATCTTCAAGTAATTCTAGTAGCATCTGGTATGGCTTGACATGGTTTAGCTCATAGGGTTCACTATATGGGTTTAAGTTGATGCCTACTTCAGTATCTGAATCCCTTCTTCATCTAGTAAGAACAGTCGAGGCACCTCAAACCTAGGCCCATTGCGAGTTTGGTAGAATGGGTTCAATCTAGTGAATGTATTTCCCCATGCAAGTGCGAAGGGGTACTCACTAGAGACATAGGTAATTTACATCCTAGAAGGTCTTGCTATGCCTTACGGAAGGTTACTCACGAAGGCAGATGGCTCACTTCCTTCTAATAATTAGGATACTAAACACACCATGGTGTATGGGGGGAATCTAGTGCAAATACAAGTGCATGGTGTGTGTCAGGGAAACAATCAAACCTTTTTGTTTCACTCCCATATTACCATACTTATTCAAATCAATATTTATTTGGGCATGAATAATCCCTAACAATCACATGACAAAAACAAAAACAATAAAGATTAGTAGGCAAAAAATAAAAGAGAATTATACCTAAATAATTATGGAGATTGAAAAACCAAGAATTAAGTGAAAAATAGCTAGTTATGGGCCTAATTCTCTAGACTTGGTCCCCAGTGAGTCGCCAAGCTGTCACCATATGCCCAGCCTTTAAAACTTTAAATGATCCAAAGGCATAGCGCGCTCAACTTAAAAATAAATGATGGTTGGTTATGGTCAAGCCTTTGAGCTATCCCTTGATTGGGATTTGGATTAGGCATGATGATATGAAGGGGATAGGGACCGTCGGGCGAGTGACTCATCCAACTGGACCCAAATGGCCACCATGAAGTGGCCATAAACTTGGAGTCACCATCGATCCTTTTAGGCTAGGCAAGATCGAAAGCCTATTGAAAACAATAGTACGAGTTAAAAAACTCAAAACATTGATTTCAAGGTCAACAAAGTCCAGAGATTCATTGGTTGGGCTTGGGAGTTGGTTACGCGCAGGGAAGGACTAGCATCCCCACGACGCCCAAAATTGATACCTACTAACTATATCTCACTTTGATCTCGGTTAAATTGGCTCCATGTGGTCTCTATTTAGATATAATCCTCTTTAATGCATGAAGTTTTGGAAAATATAGATCTAGGGTTTTTTATTAAGGAAAATTAGATCACCTAGGCGCCTTGGAGATGCGAGGAACATAGTGATGTGTTTATGAAAATGATGTCCGGATTGGATTTTAAAAATTGGATGTTTCGTATTAGGCATTGGAGAGATACCAACACGAAACGTCGGCTCTTAAATTTCATTAGAAAATGAATGTTAAATATGAATGGACAATAACATTACTAAAGGAAACAAGTTATTGAGGTGAAAAATGAGAAATATAATAATATCATAAATAAGCAAACACAAACAGAATAACATAAAAAGAGGGGTGATCGAAATGTATCTCATAATTGTCTTCAGTTATTGAAGAATAATCGAGATGACAATTTTAGAGACTGGTCTGGATTCTGTGGTAATTTGAAGAACAAGGATAATTTTTATCAAAAACGTTTGAGGTATCCAGAAGAGAGAAACTTTTAAATTTTTGAGCTAAAAGCGGGGTTGGAGTATCCCCTCGGTGAGGTAGGGTTAGAGTATCCCATAAAATAGAGTTATGAAAATAGTTAAGATTAAAGTGAAAATTTGAACGTTTAGAGACAAAGGGGTAAGAGTATCCCTTTTGAGTAGTGGGGCTAGAGTATCCCTAAAGTTAGGAAAACATTTAGGAACAAAGAGAAATTTTGAATTTTTTTAATTAAAAATGGGGTTAGACTATCCCCTTTGGAATAATAGAGTTGAAGTATCTCTCCTAGCGATAATTTTAATATGAAATCTTATTTTTTGTATTTTAATCTTGATTCGAGTCAAAATGGGTTAATGTTGTGGGCGAATCAATCGGGCATATTTTTCAAACATCCGAACGTCTCGGTAAAAGGGGATTAAAAAATTAGGTTAACAATAGGGGATAGCATCATGTCATCTCAGTTTCTTATTTTATTTAGGTGCATCCGAAGACTTTAAAGGATAAATGAGGTACCATTAGAAATGTAACTCGATAAGGTTTAATATAAAAATATTCTAAAAATTTTAGAAAATTACTTTCTAGGCAGAATTAATTTTTGAAGTTAGGTTCATCTTAGCACTAGCAGCATGTATAATTGAAAGGGCATGATGGATTTCAAAAATCATTCTAAGCTTATCTAGGATCATTAGATCATAGATAATACCTTTCCGAAAAGGAAATTTCGTGAACTTTTTGGGAAAAATACCCAAACAGAATGTTACATGCTGGTTCCAAGGGTTTTTGACAACAAAGGTTCGAAAAATCATAACTCTCTTGTCTGAGATGATCCGAGGGCAAATAAGACACCCTTAGAAAGGTAATTCGATGCCCTTTAAAGGAAAAATGTTAGAAAAATCAAAGGAAATATTTTGCTATTCAAAAATGATTTTTCAAATTCAAACTGCAATGTTTTTAGACAGAGAGATTTCCATAGTCTAACTTTTTTTCAAGATAGACTCAGGTGTAGGACGTCCAAACATCCATGATAGAAAGGAACACGGGCTTTGCAAGTTTATTCTATAATCCTAGAGTAGTTTGGGATGATGGAACAACTTCCTGACCATGTCACCAAAAGGAACACAGGACTCAAGATCAAGGATTATACTAAAAAGGATTTTTTTTTTGAAAAATGAACTTATTTCACCATGAATCTAGAGTTGAAATGTTGATTTTCTCCCAAGATTGGGAGATGAATTTGATGAGAACTTTAAGCCCATGCCAATCTTCATCTATTGAAGGTAACATGAACTTAACTTGGGGATTTTTTTTTTAAATCAGTTTGTAAGAAACAAGGAAGCATCTTAATGGAGATACCATGAACAAAATGCAGCATATACAAAGATAAACATGGATTAAACATGCAAACATGTAAAGATGATATTTTGACATGAAAATGTATGACACAAATGCAAGAAGATAACAAATAAGGTGCATGGAGACAATATGAACATGTTTGAACAAGGGGATGGATGCTAGAGTTGTCGAGATAGGATCTTTATTTCATAAGACTCCCTTAAAACACAACAAAATGTTTAAACATGCCTAAGATATGTCAAGGTGACCACTTAAATATGTAATGGATATGTGAATATGGAAGAAACATGGCAAAAGATGCATGAACAGAGGTGTGTAATGATGAAAATGAAGTATGGTAAGTTTATATATCCCATAACATCAAGGTGTCAAGAAGGTCATCAAGATCCTAAGACTACCACTACCAAGGCAACAAAGATGCACGAGAGATTAAGAGGGTCATGGCAACATAAGGGGCTCACTAAAATGAAATGGATGATCAAAACAAAAAATATATGGAACAAGGTAAAAAAATACCAGCAAAAGCTTAAAGTTTCCTCTTTTTTTAAAGTAATGACTTTAAGCTTATTTTACTATTGTTTAGCAAGAAAATGGTGAAAGAAAGGAGCTTTCTAGTAATATGGTTGCTAATGGGGTGTTTTAAGGATGAAAATTTATGAAAGGTTAAGTTTTTAAAGGTGTTCTAGTGGTGGTTTTAGAGAGCTATGGGAATAGAGGTTGGTTGAGGGTAGAAGGCAATGGAATAGTATTTTCCTGAGTTGTTGGAGCTAGAGTTGATAGAGGACTTTTGGGGATGGATGAAGAGTTTTTTAGGATTGCTAGAGAGTTTTTTATAGTTGAATGTTTTTTTTAAGGTAGCTTGTAGTGTTCTTCTCATAGTTGAAAGGTCCCCTAGCTTTTATTTCAATTTTTTGATTTTATCTTCTTTTACCGGACTCTTAGGATGCCAAAAACTGGTCCAGACAAAATGGGATGTCTACAATAATGAAATAACTAAGTAACATTAATAAAATGTAATGTTTAAATACATGAAATCAGTAAATGCTAGCTCCTTATAACCTATAAAGATTAGTTTGTAGGGCTTACATTAACAATCTCCCACTAGCACTAAAGATAATCGCCCATAGGTCTATGTCCCATTCTCTCTATATGGCAATTGTGGTTCTGCTGAGGTAGAACCTTAGTGAAAGGATCAGCTACATTATCCTCAGTGGGTACTCGTTCTATACTAACATCATATCTCTCTGTGATATCTATAATGGCATGATACTATTGTAACACATGTTTTTATTTATGATGGGACTGTGGTTCTTTAGCTTACACTATGGCTCCATTGTTATTATAGTAAAGAGGTACTGGATCAAAAATGTTTGGAACCATTCCTAGTTTAGTGATGAACTTTTTCATCTAAACTTCCTTTTTCGTTACCTTACATGTGAAACTATATTTGGCTTTGGTTATTGAATCTGCCATTGTTGCTTGTTTAGAACTTTTCCTATTGAATGCAGCTCTACTAAAGGTAAATATATAACTGCTTTGCAACTTGTAGTCATCCTAATCTAATTGGAAGCTAGCATCAGTATAGCCCCTAACTTGGAGCACAGCTCCTCCATAAACTAGAAATATATCCTTAGTCCTTAAAAAATACTTAAGGATATTTTTCACAGCAATCCAGTGACCCTTACCAGGATTGCTTTGGCATTTGCTCGTGATACTTAGATCATATGATACATCTAGTCTAGTATACAGCATGGCATACATGATGGATCCAACTAACAATGAATATGGAATGTCATCCATACTTTCATCTGATGTCTTAGAGTACATCATTTTCAAGTTGTGTATTCCTTGCACCAAGTTTCCCCTCTTAAAGTTTTCCATTTTAAACATTTTAAGAATCTTGTCTATGTACAAGGATTGAGATAAGCCAAGCATTCATTTTGATCTAATTTTATAGATCTTAATTTCTAGAATGAATGCAGTTTCTCCTAAATCCTTCATAGAGAGTTATTTGGATAGCTCGACTCTAGTCATTTGCAACATTGTTATGTTCTTTCACGTAAGTAATATGTTATCTACATATAGTAACAAGAAAACAATTGCCTATTTATTTACCTTCTTATAAGCACATGGATCATTAGGATTCTTTTTGAAGCCATATTCTTTAATTGCTTCATTGAATATAATGTTCCAACTCCTTTCTTCAAACCATAAATGGATTTCTTTAGCTTGCATATACTCCTCCCTTGTAGATTCCCATTAAAGAATGCTATTTTAACATCTTTTAGCCACATCTCATAATCATAATATGCAGCTATTATAGACACCTTATTTTTTTGGGCTAATTTTTAACAGTTAGGGGACGATCATATGGATCATATTACAAAATGCCTATGGATCATATTAATGAAATGCAAGGATGTGGCATCAAAGGATGTAGTTCCAGGTGTTCAGGGACAAAAGATAGGGGAAAATTTATAATTTTGCCTAAATGTATTGATACATGGTTCTCATGTATCGATACAATGCTCTAACGACCCAAAAATTTAAAATGTTCCCATTGGTATCGATACAATATGTAAATGTATCGATACATGAGTTTGTGTATCAATACATGAATTCATGTATCGATACTAGGCCGTGCTAGAACCAAAATTACATTCTGTAAAGTAGGCCATGCCCTACTCCTTGCTTGTTTGTTGACAAAGATCACCATCAGCCACCCTCCTTACTGGTATCTGATTTCAGTAATCAAACCAGCCACCCTATGTCCATCACATTGGCAGTAAATTGCTTCCTACAACCACCTATAGCCATTAGTTGTCACACTTTGTCCCTTTGAGAAATGACCCAAAACACCTCCAATTTAGTTCAAAAGTGCTGGTATAAATAGGCCATTAATTTGTTAGCAAAAAAAAGTTTTTTCCAGCTTGTTTCAGCTCTCCCAACTCATTCACACATAAAAAAAATAAATCCTGTAGCCCTTCACTCAGCATCCAAAAATAGCCCCAAACATTCACTTCCAACCACTATACGCTCTAAAAAATCATCCTCACCCATACCAGAACTGAAACCTTTCTTCTTCTCTCATTTCTTGCTAATTAACAATAAGGAAAAAAGGGGAATTCATACCATCTCTGCTGCTCCAACCATTTAACCAAAGTTAAAGCTTTGTTGGTATAGCTTCCTACTTAATCACTTTCATTTTCTATTTTTTAGCATCTTTATCATTTAGTGAACCTTTCTTGGTTCCATCACTCTCTTAGGATTCTCATGTGTTATTATGGCTTTTGGTTATGGTAGCTTAGGATTTGGATGTCTTGATGGTGTTTTATTTCATCCTCATTATTTTTGACAGCTCTTGTTTATACATTTTATGCCGTATCCATGCATCATGTTATGTTCAATCCATGCACAAATCCTTAGACTCGCATGTTTCAAGCATGTTTATACATTAACTTGCATTTTGTCATGAATCATTGTCATTTTCGGCATGCTTCACTTCATGAGATGTGTGCATGACACTTTCTTTGTCAAGACCATTGGTAAAGTTAGCATCCCCATTCACGTTGTGTGCCATCCCCTTGTATGTTCATTGTCTTCTCCTTATCTAAGTGCATGTTTGATGGCCATCAAAAAACTAATTTTCAAAACCTCCCTGAGCCCAGCATGTTAACCTCAACCAATGAGGATTAACATGAACTTAATATTTCCCTTAAAGTTAGCAAAAAAATCTTGGCAAAAATTAAGTTTTCCAAATCCAGAATCTTGATTAAACGAGCTTAAAAGTTCTAATTTTCCAATGAAAATGGCCCCGCACTTGTTCCTGAAATGTTTGTGCCTTGTTTCTGAGTGGAAACCTTGAGTGGTATGATCAACGGGTTATTTCATTATCCTAAACGACTCCGGGGCTGTGCAAATGAGTTGTGAGCTCATGCCACTCTTTCCCTTTAGTCATGGACATTCGAATGTCAGTAACCTAAGTTTGGACCCAAAAACACAAAGAAAAATAAAAAATATCCCCTGCTTTGCTTTATCCCTACTGGTAGCACAATTGTTGCAAATTGAAAAATTAGTTTAAAATCCAAAATGATTTTTCATGAATGTTTTGATATTTTTCTCTCAAATTGTGTCACATTATCTTTAAAATAATGTCTTATTCACCCTCGGATCATTCTGGATGAGAGAGTTATGATTTCTCAAATCTAAACAGTCTAGAACCCCTAGAATCAGCAACATGTATTCTAATCAGGCTATTCAGACCCACTAAATGATTTTTCCAAATCCTTAAAACATTTTTCCTAAAACCTTCATAAAATTCCCTTTTCAGAAAGGTATCATTTGCAATTTTTTGATACCAAACGAGTCCAAGGTGATTTTTGAAATTTTGACACATCTAGTCCCTCGTATGCTCAGCCAGCAGTGTAATTAATCCAAATTTGAAAATTTATTCCTTCAGAAAGTGATTTTTGGGATATTGGGAATATTTTTAGATTGACTCTTATCGAGCTACCTTTCTAACAGTATCTTGTTCACACTCTAAAACCTTCAAATAAATTTAGAATAAATTCAGAAAGTGGGATAGCACAATGCTGTCCCCCTATTTTCGGTTATGGTCAAAATTGAGTTGTTTTCCCAAGCTTCATCTCGAGACATTTGAATGTCACCATATCACCTTGATCAGCCTCAAAAACATGCTGTGACCTCCTATAGGCTCGCATTAAGGCATGAATTTTTTTTACATCTTTACCATCCTCATTCACAATAATTTCTTTTATCAAAAAGCATCAAAATGCTCACTCATTTTCTAAATTACAAAGTTTTGTCAACTTAAGTTTTCCAACTGACTTCTTTAAAGAGTGTCAGACATGTCACTTTTGGGAATACTCCAATCCTGACCTCTCGTGGGGATACTCCAACCCTACTTTTTCAAAATTGTTAAGATTTAAAAATCTTCCTTTGTTAAAATTATTCGTTATCTTCGAGGATACTCCAACCCTATCTTTCTGAGAGGATACTCCAACCCTATCTTTCAACTACAACTAAAATTTTCTTCTTCCCAAATTTCCATGAACGTGTCAAGAGTCAAGTCCATTATTATTTAAAAAAAAAACTCGTTCAATCAAGGAACCCAGGTCCATCCCAAAAATTGTCAATTCGATTATTCCCAGATAATCGATGCCAATTGCGAGATAAATTCTAATAGTCCATTCCTTCTTTTTATCATTACATTGGATCGTTCATGTTATGTTACTCCATTCGTTGCCTTACTAACGTGATTTCTTTGTGATGATTATTCACATTCATATTTTCAAATAATTTCAAGTAAAATTAAAGGTGATGTTCAGCGTGGGTATCTCTCTAGTGCCAAAAATAGAATATTGCATTTTCAAAGTAAAATCCAGAGGTGATTTTTATTAAAAATTTCTATATTCCCCATCTATCTTGGGCATGTATGAGATTAAATCTTTTCATCAAAACCTGGATTTGTATTTCTATAAAATTCATGCATTAAAAGAGCATTATATCAAAATAGTGATGCGTTATGATCGAAAGAATTGAAACTAAGATAAGAAATAGCTAGTAAGGTACCGATTTCGGTCGTCGTGAAAAGGTTCATGCCTCATCATGCATAACCAACTCCTAAACACAAATAGCGAATCTTTGTACCACGCAGACCACGAGATTGATGTTTCGAGTTTCGTAACTCAAGACATAGGTTTCAATAGGCATCTGATCATGCTTAGCCCAAAATGATAAGTGAACACTCCAAGCATTGGCCACTTTGTGATGGTCATCCGAGACCACTAAGATAAGCAATTCATCTTATGGTCCCCCTCACTATATCATGAGTCGAGAATCTATACTTTCGCATTCTCGTCACATTGCAAAGGAAAAGTCTCGGTCAAGAAAACATTTCCTAGTCAGAAAAATATTTTAAGTCATATACACCTATAGATCCATGGAGATCCACCCCGGGGTATGTTACGATAGATTGGTGACTCCACTGGGGACTATATAAAAAGTTAGGCCAATAACCAACTGTGTCTCATTAGGTTCTTGTTTTTTTGATCTTAGGTCATTATTTAACTATGGCCCATTTTGTCAACTAATCTTTTGTTTAACATGATTGTCAGGATTGTCTTATTTTTGAATAATCATCAGTTTAATAAAAGTGGTAATACAGGAGTAAGCAAAAAAGGTTTGATCATTTCCCCGTCATACACCAAACACTTGCATGTGCATTAGAGTCCCGCCAAACTCCATGGCAAGGTTATAACCCAATCATTAGGAGGAAGTAAGCTATCTGCCTTTGTGGGTAACCTTCCGCAGAGGCATAGCAATAACTTCCCAGATGTAAATTACCTATGTCTCTCGTGAGTAACCCTACATAGGTGGTTGGACCTATGTAGTAGTGTCATTTCATCTTTATGCATACTTCTTAAAACTCTTTGTTAGCTTCTTGTCCATATTTTACAATGACAATCTATTAGAAGCCAAGTCTATAATGTGCTAGTATTAAGTGATGAATGTTTTTGCCAACCCTTTCCAAGAATGAATGTGATTATTATCAAGCTAGGCATACCAACTGCCAGCGAAACTAGTGAAATTGTCCTGAAATACATGAATGAGCAACTTATTATCTTTAGTATGAGTAGCCATCTTCTAATAACACATGGCAATGTGAGCTACTAGGCACTTGGTTTCATCATACTTCTTAAAATAAGGATTTTTAAATTTATATAGGATAGCCATATCTGGTACCAACCAAGGTCATTTAGCATCCACAGCCTTACAAAAATCTAAACCCTCAATGGCTTGCAATCTTTCTTCAATAAAGGACATTTCATGAGAGTCAATCTTTTCTTTCACCTTCAATTTTTTTTGTTCTTTGGGATCATTTAAGTCCAAAATTTGAATAGAGTTCATCTTAGGAGCATGAAAACTATATCCTAAATATTAAGTTTGAGCATATGGATAACTAGGGCCTGCCATGTATGGCTTTTGCATTAGGTTAGCTAAAAGATAAAAAACTGGTGGGCAAATTGATTCTTTTGCAGTTTGGTCTTTTTCTTGAAGATTAACCTCATTAGCATCTTTTTGTTCCTTTTTTTAGATTTATCATGACTTCTATCAACTTCTTAATTGCTTTTTCATTTCTTCTTAAGCCTATTAAATTATTTTCATCCTTAAAGCTTATACTTCAGCCATTACTCTAGTCTTTGATCGAATATTATAAGGATGGTGAACAAACTCTTCCAAAGTTTTGATTACCGAGTTATCCTTAAAACTTTTAAAAATTTCTTATATTAGGACACTATGCTTAAAACTTTAAAGTTAAAATGATAAATGCAAATGTGCATGGATGCCATGTATATGGGAGAATATTTGCCATACAACAATTTTGGATAAAAGAAATCTTAATTAAAAATTTTAAAGGATAAAAAATCCAAAGAAATCCTAACATTACATGAAAATTCATAAAAATCTTAAACACCATAAAATTCTTAAAACATCTCAAAATCCTAAGAATTTTGAAAATAAAATAACATAATAAAACAAATCTTAATAACATTGAATTCTTAAAACAACCCAAAATTCTAAAGTCCTAATGCCTTCAAAAGAATTATTTAATATGTTAAAAAATAAGCCTGTGCTTCTTCCAAGAGCTTAAACAAACATTGACCGTTAGGTTGAAAAGGATGTATCCTTGCCTTCAATTCTATGATTTGATCATGCATATCATTAATTTTTTGAGCTTCTTTCAATCTAATCTTTAGGCTATTGCATTTAACAATTGCTATCCATGGATTTATGTAAAGATTAATCTTAGCTATCAATTGTTATATGGCAAAAATTCTATGTGATGATAATGGAGTGAATTCATGAGAAAGAAAGAAAATAGTCAGTAATGTCATATCATAATAATATTAAAGTATAAATAAAAATAAAAATAAATAAATAAAATAAGGTAAGAAGTGTTTCTTCATGCATCCTTATTTAGGTTATTAAAATAAGTGGGCATGGTTATATCCTATGGTTGGCTCCTAAAGGTTGTTCGTATGTTGGGTTTAGGATACTTGACGAATCTAAAATGTCCCTAAATTTCTCCCAACTTTATCCATGGAGGATGAATAAGGCACCTCAATCCTCACTCATTATAGGCTCCGATCGAAAAGGGCTTAATTTGAGTAAGAGTATTTCCTAGCCTATGCAGAGGTTAACACCCTTCAAAAGCTTTGGTAATTTACTCCTAAGAGTTCTTCACTAGCCTATGCGGAGGTTATTACCCCTTCAAGATGTAGTCACTTTACCATTCCTAAAATGATAAGCCCAAGTATAGTGTTTATATCATGCAAGCGTGGTGTGTGGGAAAGAACAACTAATCTTCGACTCAAACAAAAGAAAGACATGCAAAAATAACTAAAAAAACAAACCAAAAACAAAAGGTTAAAAGCATTAGAAAACCAATAATTACAAATAAATCAATTTAAAACTAACTTTTACAACCGAGAATAATATAAAACTAACCTACAGCTCGACTCTCTAAGTCCCCAGTTGGAGTTGTCAAGCTATAGTAACATGCCAAAATATAAATTTAGCATGATAAACTAAGTTTATGGAGTTGCCACTAATAATTCTTATCAATGTGTGATTAGTCACTAATATGATCTATCTCTTTTAATGTAATCCTAAGCTAGAAGAAAGCACTTAAAAAGGATAGGTCCTAGTTTACTTACCAAAATAAGGTTTGGAAATTTGGTTAAGTTTAGGGAAAGATTAGTACCCCAAAGTACCTATCTAGAGATAGTACCTAATTAGTCTTATAATATCCTAAATTGGTTTTAACTTATATCCTAAAATAAATTAATGAATAAAAACTAACCGACTCAAAAGTTAAATTAAACTTACCAAATAAACAAATGAGAAAATAAATAATTGAAATTAAAGAGAAGTAAGATCAATTAGTCATGAAATATTGATGAAAAATTTAATCTTGAACTAGAACATAACTAAAGATAAAAATTAGGTTAAACTAGAAAATAAAAAAGCTAATGTTAAAATCATTCATATAAAATAAGAAAATATAAATAACAAATAATAAACATCAAATATGATAAGATAAATACATAATCATAGCTAACCATCTAATTTACGATAATCATAAAATAATACCATCATCATATAATAATCTTACAATAAATATTGAACTGTAAAATAACTATGACTATCTAATCATAACATCTCAACACAAAACAAAACAAAGATAGAAACCTGAAAAAAAAAATATCAATCACATAAATATAAAAACTAAACGTGAAAGCAATAGAAGTAATAAAAAATTTGTCATCATTCTATGTGACATCATCATGATGTCATCAACCCCACCTAAAGCTTGAAAGTTAGGCACAAGACTTAAGAAAATTCACATACATGTTGGCAAAGGTAATAATTGAATGAAGATTTTTCCAAGTTTGGCTCGGGTTTGTTTGAGTTTGGGTCTTTTTATATTTAGGACATCATTTTTTTAATGTTAAATGTAATTACTTTTATATAATTTAATGTTTTAAAAAGTAAATTATTAAATTATTTATTTATTAAAATCTATGTTTATATATATAATTAATTTTTACATAAATTTATTATTACAACATTAGATATTGCAAATTGATTATATTGATATTTACAATAATTGACTCATTTTGTGTATTCATGTTATGTTTTAATTATTTTCCAAGTGTATTTGCATTGCAGTTATGTTGCATTTAAAATTTTCAATTTTGTGTCACATGCCATCACTCGTCATGTTCAATTCGAATTACTTTTTATTTCATAGTCGTATGGAAGTGTTATATACTTATATAAAATTTTCATTTATTAGTATTTCATTTTATATAAATTTTGATATATTTACATATTGAATTCATGTTATGATTATATTATAATATATTAAGATACGAAAAACTAAAATTTTTAAAGAATTATGTATAAAATTTTTCTCTGGCAACAAAATACAAATACAATAATATGTAAAATAATTAATAATAAATAATATTATTATATTCTTTACAATATTCTTTTTTATAAAATATTAAAATAAAACATTTTCTTTACAATATACTTTTAATATTAGTTTTACAATCATAAAGAGTTAATAAAAGCTTTATTTATAATAATATTTGTTTTGATATTAATTTGTAGGTTTGATTTTTTGCACATTCGGGTGATACTTACAAATGAAAAATTAAATTTTTTTATAAATTAATTAAGATTCATAACTTTCTTTTGCTATTTAGTATTCTTATATTATACCTTTTTCTTTTTGCCATTAAAGTACTATTAAATATAGTTTTTGAAAGTGCTATTGCATTTTAACTTTTATTTTTACCCATAGTTGGGGATAGAAGTTGCTAGATAATATATACTAATTTTTTACTTTCTTTTTTTGTTTTTTTTATTACGATACCGTTATATTCTCTTCTACTGAGTTGCTAGTAGAGGTGTCCATGAGCTGTGTCTCAAAAATTTTTAAATTCTAAGCCTAGCCTTGAATTTGGCATAGCCTGACCTATCCATTTAGGCTTGAATCACTATTCATAATATTCAAAAATTATTTTTACATTAATATTTATATAATTTATAATTAAATTAAAATTAAAAGATATTATTTTATTTAAAAAAGCATTGTTTCTAACTAGGTCGACCTGAAACTTAAAATTTGAGACTTGAGCCCAGGCCTGATTTACCAGGCCTACTAAGCAGGGCATATTGCTGGCCCATGGACAAGTCTAGTTGCCAGTCTAAATCTAACATAAGATTAATTTTTTTTTTCATTCTTGATATGGTATTATCTATTATGTTTTTAATATTTTTTTAGTTTACATTATTACTTTGTTATACTATTATCAGACTCTAATTATCATTACTTGAAATAACAATAACACAAACATACTAATATTTAAATAAGCACCATTTCTTTACTAATATACATGAACTCTTAATATTCAATGAGTTTAACTAATTAAATTAAAGAAAAAGTGATAAATGGATGATATACCCCATTGACAATGTTCTCAAAGCTTATGATATGATTTATTTTTTGATAAATTATTATTTTATCATATATGAAATAAAACGTATGTTTTTAATATTTAATCAAATTATTAAAAGAATATTAAAATAAAATTGATAATTAAATTTTTGCTTTATAAAAATTTATTTAATAATAATTTCATCATTTTTATTTTTAGTATTAAACTTGGGTTTCGGTTCTTTTAGGTTCGAATTCTTTCATGTTCAAGCCACTTCAAGTTCAGATTTTCTCGGTTTATGTTTTTGACTTTTTGGTCAAATCAAGTTTACTTCAAGCTTAGGTTTTTTTAGGCGGGTTTTCGATTTTGAGTTTATTTTGTCATCTCTACATGTTGGGGGTGATTGGTGGACCTATGTACAACTACTAACCCCTATCTGCATATTCCTATAAACAAGCAATAAAAGCTTTTTTTATTTATTTGTAAAATTGATCAAAAAAATTCATACCTTGTTGATAAAACTCTCCAATTCAAGATGAATAGTCACCTAAATCTAGATTTTGATGCTGCTAATTATTAAGTGCTAGTACTAGAAAAGCCAAACAATGCTTGGAAGATTCCTAAATTCAAAAAACAGCTCCCAAAAACTTCGAAAACAGCT
>JBBYHK010000007.1:406624-419531 GCA_038382065.1 Adansonia grandidieri | reverse complement strand
TAGTACTAGAAAAGCCAAACAATGCTTGGAAGATTCCTAAATTCAAAAAACAGCTCCCAAAAACTTCGAAAACAGCTACCAAAAACTTCGAAATCATTGGAGAATTCGTCAAAAAATCCAAATTTCATCAAAAAAACCATCGATGAAATTCCAATAACCCAAAAAAGTCCACAAAAACTCTTAACACTCCCTTTATTCAATCTTTACATAAAGCACTCCAAAACCCAAGACAAAAATTCTCGATCTAAACAAAAAAAAAGAAAATAACATTTTTGAAGAAAAAGAATAAATCTCTCTATTTGTTTTGCTTCATTCTTATGTAATTGTCTCTATTTGTTTTGCTTCATTCTTATGTAATTGTCCTAACTTGTGTGTCGAAAACCTAAGATTAGGCTCCTTTTTATAGTGAAAAATTACTATAATTTTATGTTAATCTAGTTAGGAATTCTTATTGGAATCAAAGTTTATTTTCAACTTAATGACAACTCTTATTACATTAATATTAAAATTTAAATTTTAATCTTAATCCAAAGAGTTTTATTTTCATCCACATTATTTCTTTTTTTGTATTTCTTGATTTTTTGGATTTTCTTGAAATTAAAATTAAAACTAATTAAAATTGAAACTAAAATTAAAATTAGAATCAAAATTAAACCTAGAAAAAAATGAGTGTCTACGCTTTTTTCACATTTATGTTGTGTAAAGGCATTTTTAGATCCAGTTAAATAGCCTATACTATAATAAGGCTGATTCGAAAACCATGTCCTTTAGAATGATCGAGCAACTGTTGCCCTTATTTCTAAACTCGAAATCATCATTTGCTATGAGGTATGGGACTAAAATAGTGTTTCTAGATAATCTAGGTACATAAAGACATTCTTTAAGTTCCAAGGTCAAGTTTGAAAGCAATGATAAGTTACACGTTCCAGTAATAGCAATAGCAAATTTTGCTCCATTACCTATTCTTACAACTGCCTCATTAGAGCCCAATTGTCTACTATTCTTTAATAAAGATATGTCATTACATAAGTGTGATCTACACCCTGAATCAATTATTCAAGCAATTGAATCAATAATAAAGTAATTCATCTCAATCATATTAATGCTAAAATTAGCTACCTTTCATTTATTGAGAATATTTCTCAATTTGTCCTAACAATCTAAACATTTTGGGCTTATCGATAGTAAATATGCCTCGCAATGTAGTTAATGCAAATACCATTATCAACAACCTAGTCTTTTATTATGTCGCTTAAAGTATATAGGAATTTTTAAACCTAGGAGTTAAGAATAGCAAGTTCTTTATTCCCCAAAATAGAATAACCACTTAGAATAATGAAATAGATTTGATTTGTTAAGAAATGCAAAATCGTATGGATACAATCCTCATTGTGCATCTTGATTAATTAGATCATTTTTTTATGGATTCATATACGAAGTTTTTGTAGATGTGCTTGCGAATATTCTTTTATCATTTCATCTAACAAAAAGTGAAAATGAATATTAATTAGTTTTTCATGTTTTAAACCAATAATGACAAGGTATTTAATCTTTATTGGTCTCCTCACTAATTTTTCAATATAATAGCCCTTACTATTATACAAAAATCTCTTTAAGGTATTTCTAATAACTTGGGACCCCTTTCAATCATGTTGCAACCTTGGGGATAGCCCAACAAATCACAACAGATCTAATCTGGTTGGCAACATGACTTACCAATTGTAGTTCTGTGTAACTCCTAGATCAGTTAGGGGGCATCTCTTTGCCCAAATGCATCATATGCATTTTGCCTAACCATTACCTCAACACTATGTGATCAAGTTTGTAAGCATTCAAACAATATGGCATTAGTTAAGTAAACCCATCATTCATAACTCAAGCACCTCTAATGGCAGGCTTGACTTGGGGATAGCCCAACAAGTCTCCTATGGTCGAAACTTAGGTATCTTGTTATGAATAATGGAAGGCGTCTCTATCATGTGAAGCATGTGACTTAATATAGTAGGAGGATTTTCATTTATTTGTAGCATTTAATGCTTCATCTTTGTTAGCATTCATAGCATTTTAATTATCACATAAAATAAATCTATTATCATGCATACTACTTAGATGATTATATACTTTTATCTAATGCCATTTCCTTAAGCCATTAAAGGTAATTGCTTGGTTAATTCTTAAGTGATTACATACAAAGTATTCATAAGCTTCTTGCAATCTCTTAGGCTGCATGATGCCTTCACTTTGATCTTTATCTTCGAGTTACAAAATCTTTCTAACTAATCCTATTGTTACACTTACATGTAGTCTAATTACATTTATAATAAAGAAACCTCAAGTTACATTAGAGGGGAATTGGATAAGAAAAGAATTTTACAACGCCAAAAAAATATAGATAAGATAGGGTATGCAACGCTATTCAAAAATAAAAAATTTTAAATACACATGAACAATTAATCATCTATCAATAATCATATTAGGCCTAAGTCTATAATCATCTGATACATCCATAACAATTTATGAATCTAATTGAATAAATAAAATAGTTAGTGTCTAGTTATCTACTTCAAATAGGTTTTTGATCTTGTCTTAATTTAATTAAGAAGATAAGTGTTCTTATATGATTAAACTTTATCCTAATCTCATTAGGACACAACCTAATCTAATTAGGATTAATCATTTAAATTAAGACATTATTCAATCTTGTCTTAAACATTTTAAGATATTATTTAATTGGATAACCATAGTTTGGTGATAATTGGGAGTTTTAATTAGAGTAATATTATATCAAGATTGAACTCCATGTTGCACCGAACTAGGAGGTTGATGCAAAAAAGACTCTTATCCTCCTTAGTTTGCCGCCCCATATGGTGGCTTCCTCTAGGCATCAAAAGCCAAGTTGCCACCTATAGTTTGCTACCATTAAATCTCTAGTTTTTGTTGCAAATTCCAGCACCTAATGCTGCATTGATGCCATAAATAAAGTAGCATGAAGCTAAGTTCGAATGCATCCATGAAATATGCACGCATATTTTAGAAAAAATATTGAACTAAAATAGTGATCAAAATTCTACAATTTTAGGTAAAAAAAATCACCAAACTAAAGCTATCTCCATAAGAATAATACTTGAACATTGCTAATCAGATTTAATCACTGTAAACTTATTAAAACCAATTTTTAAATAGTTAAAAGTGATTAAAAACACATAATTAACATGCTGTAACTGTACAAAAAATTTTAGAAAAAATCATACAAAAATTGCAAGTAATAAACTAAACTGAATGAAACTTTTTACTGTTAGTAACAACCAAGTTCATGACCAATCAAGGCTAGTAAGGAGGCTCTGATACCACTCAAAGGATCATATCTCAGATATCATATGTCTATTGTTCGGGTTCAAGTAAGTTGGTTTGTTATAAAAATTAAAATAAAACCACAAAACTATTTAGAATGCATAATGGAGCATACCGAGCAACCTCAATGGATCAACTAACTAGCCTCCAAGTAAATAAAAAACAATCTACGATCTAAAAAGCCATACCTCAATCCTTAGAAAGTCATTCCAATGAATTTGTTATGATCCACCAAGCCCGGTTGTCACAAACCAAAGCTATCCAAGCATTTAGCCTCTAATGGTGATCCATTTGTGTGACTTAGAAAACTTTTGCAAGGTTGAGATTGTACTTTGCTTGGAGCCAAGCTAGTGGTTTAGGTTTCAAAAATCTTCACTTGGTAAAGAATCCTTATGCTAAAACTCAAAGGAAAAAATAAACTGATTTTTCTCAAGTCTACAAGTAGGTGGCACTATTATGCCTAAGGTGTCGCAATCTTTTTCATTCAAAAATTCCAAGCGATGCATATGGTTCATTCTTATGAGCAAGTGATAAATGAGCCTTAAATCCCAGGGTCACAGTGCTATCAAATCTTTAGATGATTGCTCCGTAGTCCTTGAACTTTGAATAATTCAAATTAGGCCTTAGTAACTTTTACTCTTTAGGTAATTAAACCCAATCTCATTTTAATTTCCTTAAATCACCTTTATTTATGTGACACATTAAGCCCCCATCATATTAACAATAAATATAAATAATCCGATTAAGAGCAATTATAGTTATAGACTAAGATTGACATCTAGTAATGCATCATGGCCCATCTGACATTCTGAAGGTGTCAAAGTAGTTTTGACAAGCCTTTTAGTATAATTCAATCATTTCGATCATATATCCTAGAATAGGTAAGAGCTTAGTGTAGTGTTTACTCTTAACCCTTTCCATATTATTCTTGTAACCTATATGTGAAACTTCATAGTTAATATTGCCTTGGGTAAGGACTTTGAGTTAACATGAGCAAGGAACAATTGAGATATGTCCCCTCATATCACTTGGGGTAATGAATCCTCTCTGGACTACTCATCCACCTTCAATACGCTTCATGTCATACCTAAAAACCACCTTACAATAGGTATCCATCTATTTTTGGACCTATTTACAATGATCTTAAGTATAAGGATCCATATAACAGTGTCACAAGTCCAAGGATCACTTACATTACTAACACAATAAGAGTTTTTCCATAGACACTTGAGTGAAATGCCCTCACAACCAGTCATGTTAGGTGAACTTATTCTTATAACAAGCACCCATATGTTATCCTCAAGTATATACATACTTTAAAATATGAGATCAGTTTACATGCATTAAATTCATAAAGACTTAATATATGCTAGTCTTTGTGCATTGCTAATAACTTATCTTGACAATACAATGACCAGAAATGTTTTTAGAAATACGGTTTTTATATTTAAAGATCTCATAATTCTAACACATTACAATTCCTTTACAAAGGTCAATGTGTCTACTGGGTTTTATTTGCACAAGATATAAATAACTATTACCAAATAATCTTACGGATAAAGAAATACCTTATATTACATTATAAAACATAATTTATATTACAAGAAATTATTAGCAGCCAATGTATTAGAAGCTGAAGGGATTGGCTTGCAATGCTTGCAGCAACAGAAAATACTTAAGTTGCTAATAATTTTTTTGTTTGAAATAAAAATTACGTTGAAAATAATGGCTTTTAAATTTCATTGAAAATATTATTTCTAGCGGGTTTTGTGTTTTTTCCAACAAAAAAAATTACATCAATGAAAAAAGGTGGTAGAATATTTGGTTGCAAAAAATATTCTAAACATAAGTAATTAATTATCGATGAAAATTTTCATTGATAATACTATTTGCAATAAATGACTTGTTTAATTACTTTGTCGATAATTGTTATTATTGATGCAAATTTTGGTCAACGATTTTTTGTAGTTATAAAAACTTATCTATAATTTTATTTATATAATTATAATATTCATATATATTAAAATTATCACAGCAAAATTTTTCAAACATTTAAGATTCCCTCCAAGAAATCAAATTTTCAACAAAAATTCTGTTGAAAAAAATTTTAATTACACGTAAATCAAATTTTTTAGCAAAATTCCATCAATAAGATTATTTCGACGAAATTCTGTTATTAAAATTCTCAGCACAAAAATTTTCGAACATAAAAAATTCCCTCCAAGAAATTAAATTTTCAATGAAAATTCCATCAGAAAATTGTACCTACAACAAAAATCAAATTTTTTGATGGAATTCCATTAATAAAATTATTTTGATGAAATTCTGTTATTAAAATTCTCGTTGCAAAAATTTTTGAACACTAAAAATTCTCTCCAAGAAATCAAATTTTCAATGAAAATTTTGTTAGAAGATTTTAATTACACCTAAATCAAATTTTTCAATAGAATTCCATCGAAAATTTTCATAAGAAAAGGCTTCGACCTTTTTTAATATAACATTCCATTGAAAAGAATTTTTCATTTAAAATATTTAACATATAATTTTTTTCAACAAAAAATTTTGTCTCTAATAAATAGATTATTCATCACAAAACAATTGGCGAAAATGACCTTGCTTCATGCCACACTTTTAGTGGTGAAGATTTTTTGTGGAAAATATTAAAATTTTGTTGCTAAAACCTTAAAAATTCATCATTAAAAGTTTTAACCTATTTCGGAATTTTGTCAAAAAAGGTATGAATTTCGTCAAAAATATTTCCTTCAAAAAAAATTTTCATCTTGTAGTGAGCTTCGGCCAAGAAATTTGCTTATTGGTAGATTTGTCCAATGACTGGCTATTTGTTTTGCTTAATTCGAATTGGATCATGCCTGTGATACGATATTTCAATTCTGTCTAAATTATCATTTAATAAGTAAAAATTATTTTCATTAAAACTTAATTACGAAGACATATAAACATTAATATACATATATTATATTTTAATATATTTTAAACATTGAAACATGCTTTTAGGCTCGATGGACTAGATTGGGTTAAGCCTTAGACGATTAAAATTTTTACTATTCAAGCATGGTTCAACTCGACCCATCCCATGAATAGGTCTAAGTGGCACAATAAATTACCATTACAATTCAAAATTTTAGTACGAAATTCTGATTTGCAAGGAAACTTTTTAAATCAATTCTTATACGAGTTTATGAATATTATCAAGATGATTAATATTTTAGTTAAATTTAATAGCTTCAATATATATTTTTAAAGTCCATAAAATAAGGAAAAAAATTTGTATGGAAAATTAAAAATTATAACTGTACTTAATTGCTAAATAACAATACTAGAAGTATATTTGATATTTTTCTTGATAGTTAGTATTTTGTTAAAGAAAAAATAAAAAATTTGCTACATTTAGTAAATTAATTCATCTATAATCTAACAACACAACTAACATTTAATTCATCAGCAATCTAGGGTTTTTGATAGTTAATTTAGTTAGATAAAATTAATTCATCTTTAATAAATTTATTAAATTAATTGATCTTTTGTAATAAAAAATTTGGTCAAATAAAAATTCTTTCAATAATGGCTCTGTGGTAGTTTCTAACAGTCACATCTCCCCTTGGATTTCCTATGTCAGAGTTTGTTCTTGGCTTTATACAAGATCTATCTTTTCAATTGTGCGAGTTTTATCTAACTATATGAGAATTATGGAGAAAAGATTGGAAGATAAGTACAAGGAACTTTCATTAACTAAAGACTAAATGATAGGAAGTAATCATCGAAAGTGAATGGATGGATGAAACATTAGCTGAAGGAAATAATTATTTAATAGGCAAAGTGCTCACTCAAAAAGGAATTAATCTAAAGGCTATGAAAAATGTTGTTCATAATGTTTGGAAATTGCAAAATGGTTTGAAAATTTAGGAGGTTGGAGATAAAATATTTTTGTTTCATTTCGGGCAGTGCATAAAAGAACATAAGATTTTTCTCTAAAGCCTTAGAGTTCTAACATGAGATTTTGTTGGCTCCTTACAACTTGAATCAATAGTTATGGATCACTGCACATTTTGGGTTTAGATCCATGCCCCGTCACTTGGGATGATGAATGTAAAATTGGGTATCGTTCCTGAAAAATCCATTGTGATAGTAGAGGAAGTTAGTTCTAATTGTAACCACATGGAATGGGTTAGATACCTACGTGTTAAATTTCGTTTAAGTATTTCTTTAGCACTCAAAAGAGCCACTATGGTGAATTCTTGAGAAGGCAACAAACTTATGATTATGTTCTGTGATAAGAGGCTGCCTAATTTCTGCTAAGTTTATGGCAAATTGGAGAGTGAATACAACATCGCTATTAGTCCAAAGGAGTTGTCTTGGATAATAATGAAAAAGTATGGTGCTTGGCTAAAGGAAAAAAAACTTATAATCATCAAGTTGAGGGACATAATTTCAATGGTCATTATCGTAACGTGACTGAGATGCAAACCTGACTTGCTGGACTTGAAAAGGCAAGTGAACCCCTCATTTCGTTGTATATATCATTATTCTTTTTTTACTTTTAGAGATTTGAGTTATCAAGATGAGTAGCTTACTCAATTTAACCCTAAATAGTCACTATGAAAGCGACCAATTATCTTGGAGTCGCCACCAATCTATTTAGGCTAGGTGAGATTGGTCACCTTACGGAGTTTGTATTTTGAGCATTACGAAACCCTTAAAAACAAACTTAGAGGTCTGCGATAATACTAGAGATCACGTGAAAAGGTTCGAGAGTTGGCTACAATCACGAATAAGGATCGATCCCTCTTATGCCACTAGCAAATCGGTACCTTATTAATTACGTGTTAACTTAAGATTTGTTTTTTCTTCAGTTTCAATATCCGGTATTTAATTGTAATTCCCATACTTCAAAATTTGATGAAAGTCAAATTTATTATTCCGTTTGAGAAAATTGAGTTTTTAATTTTTTTTTAAATCAAAATATCTTTTGCACCCACTAAAGGACCGGAGGAACATGAAAGTTTTATCATTATATCTTTCACGCCCCACCAAAGGATCAAAAGAATATGAAGGGTTTTTTTTGTAAAAATTAAAATATATATTTTGTACATCACTAAAGGATTAGAGGAATACGAAAGGTTTTATTTTTATGAAATTCAAAAAAATTTGGTTTAATTTGCTTTTTAAGAGGGTATACCTTCGTTTAAAATAATCGATGAGGTAACTTCCATATTCTGGCAAGCACACCCATGGACTATTTGAACTCAAGAATATTATCTCAATTTTTGAAAAATTTGGGTTTTACTTAAAATAATAGAAATTTATCCGAAGACTCAGACTTGGTCGATGAGACCAAGATGTCCTTTAAAGTGTATCTTTGACATGAAAGTATCCCAATAACTCCCAAAGACTCGATTTTATGATAAATTACTAAAATGTCCCTAAGGTATACCTTTGATGCAAAAGTATCTTGATAACCTAAAGACTAGATATTATTATAAAGGGATGAACCTATCCCTATTATGCATCTTCGACATATCAGAATCTCAATGATCATAAAAGACTCGTTTCTAAGATAAATTAAAATACCCCTAAGGTGTATCTTTGACGTGAAAGTATCTCGATAACCTAAAGGACTCAATATCATTATAAAAGGACAAATGTATCTCTTTTATGCACCTTCAACATGAAAGTATCCTAGTGATAACATAGAACTTGGATTTAAGGTAAATTACTAAAATTCCCTGAGGTCTATCTTCGACATGAAAGTAGTCGTTAAGGACTCAAAAAATGATAGAAAATGACAATTTTACCCTAAATGAGTAACTTAGATGGCAAATACGACCTAAAATGCAAATATTACTAATAAGCCCTTAAATTTTTTAAAATTACATTTTAACCCTAAAATAGCTAAAAATGCTAAAAATATTCCTAAAATGACCAAAATACCCTAAATGCGCAACTTAATGTGGGAAATGACCTTTTCAATCTTAAAATGAAAGGTTTTACCTAATCAACTCTAAACTTCTTTTACCTTTCAATTTAGTCCCTACGTGATTTAAAATTATTAATAAACACCAAGCACATTAAAATTAACATGAAAAATGCACCAAAAATCACAAGAACTATTTGGCCAAGTACCTTTGGCCTTGAACAATTTTTTTCAAGTTTTGCAAATAAACCATTAAACATAATAAAATTACAAAAAGGCCCCTAAAAGGTTAAAAATGCATGATATGCACTTGAACATATTAAAAATGCATGAAACACTCTTAAAAGTCCCACCAAGCATTCAGCCAAGCTGTTATAGCCTTGGAAAAATTTTGGTAATTTAGTCCTCAGATTTCTCAAAATTATAACATAACAGCAAAAGCTAAAAAAAAAACATCATCAAATCACCCATGCAAGATTTGGCCAACTTGAAAATACCTATCCACGACCTTAAAAAATTTTAGCAAATTTATTTTAAAACCCCTATAACTTTCAAACCTTACAAAATAGTCCAAAATATCATTAAAACACAAATTAAAAATTATCCAAAGGCCGCAATCATTTTCAGCCAAACTCTATCAACCAAGAAAATTTTCTTTTTCCACTACAAACACATATCATAATTTCTACCAAGCTCAAATAACCATCAACATATATGAAGTCATGAAAAAATAGACATAAAAGCATGCTTTATCAAATATTCACATGAAAATACCAAGGAAAATCACATAATCACGAAAATATCCATGTGATAAAACTAGCAACATTTCCACAAAATCATATTTTCTTGATGAAAATCAAACCTTTGTTAAGAAAAAATAAAATTTAACAATTAAATCAAGAGAATTGTTCATAGCTTTTACACTTAGCCTTTCAACATGGATCCAAATCCATGAGCACAGGCAATTATTAAGCTCACTAAAAGAAAGAAATATGATGGAAAATACTAGAGATAAGCAAAAATCAAAATATTTTTACATGAAACTATATTTAAAGATTTCAAAATCTTAATAAAACTTTAAAATTTTTAAGGAAAAATAACCAAATTTGCTATCAAAGCCATTCCTTTCAAATAAAAACATCCTCCTCTATTTATAAAGGGGGAGGATACATCCAAAAGGAAAAAAATCTCTCTTTGGCCGAATTTCCTTATCTTTTTTTCTTTATTTTTTTATCCTTTAATTGGATATTTGTTTATTTATATAAGGATTAATTAATATTTTTGTCATTTTATGTTAGACACCATGCATGACTCATCCCCTAGATTTAGGGATTCATGATGATTATGATAAACCTAAAAAAAAAAAAAATCTTAATTGGATAAAAATGAACTGGAATGATTAAATTATAAAAAATTAAAAATTATGTATTCAAGAAATAAAATTTCAACTAATAAATTCAATTAAGAATTTAATCAAACGGAAGGTCCATTTAAAATATCTATATAAAAATTTTGGACCAAAAAATTTTTTGAAAAAATAAAAAGTTAATGAGCTTTGTTGAAAAATACAAATGGGTTTGTTGGGCTTGTTGAAAAATTAAAATAAGCTAATCGGGGCTTGTTAGAAAATAAAAGTGAGTTTATTGGGCTTGTTAATAAAATTAATAGGCTTACTGGGCCCATTAATAGAATTTAAAAATTTAAGACCATGAAAAAATTTTTGGCCCAAAACAAAATTAATAAAATTTCCTTACAAAAATTCTAATTGTTGAACTCTAGAACAAATTTTGAGAAATTTTTTGTGTAGGAAAATCATAAAATTTTACAAGAAAAATTTTTACAAAAGAAAATTGATATTTAATAAAAATAACTTGGAATTTCAAAAAGTTATATCCAAGATATTTTATTGAAATATGTTAAAATATTTAAAATTCTAAATTTAAAAAATTTTACAGATAAAAAGTTCATATTTTAGAGATAAGAAAATTCCAAAAATATGTTCAAATTTATGAAAATAAATTAAATTCAACACATTACTCAAAATATTAATAAAAAAATAATAAAGATGAAAACCTAAAACCTGAAATAAATTTTATCAAAAAAAATTTTTGAGCATGACACTCACAATATAGTAAAAAATTCAAAATTAATAAATAAATTTGACAACTTGATACCTCGTAGTATAAAATGCTAATAGGATTTTTTTTTGAATATTTTAGATTTTTTGGAGTAAGTATTGACTTAAATATTACATGACTATTAGTAAAAATATATGATAATTAACTCTCAAAATATCACAAAAAGGTTGACCGCTATTGAGACAATTGCTTAACTTTTGATCTTGAATATTTAGGGACTGATGAGAAAAAAGATCAGACGAAATTAAATATTTACGACCATCGTCAAATGAAGGATGACGAGAATGTTAACATGAAAAAAGGGGTGAGCAATGAGTTTGAATCAATGCCGAAGATTGGATGGTTGAACCTTACGCTGAAAAACTACAAGAGTACTTCTAGCACGATCTAAGATGATTGGAACTGATTTGGAAAATGACGTATTTGCAGGCAAAAATCCAATTTCCCAAATTCGTAAGAACAACCTGACAGGGACGTGAAAGTTGGCGCTAATGATGAAGGGATTTCAAAACACATGGAAGAAGTTGAGTAAATTAAAGAAAACGGGGTCCACAAGTCAAACTCAAAATCTTTTGTTAAAGATTGTGCCATGCCAAAAAAGACACAACTGACGTCTTCACATAGTAAATGGAAATGGGCTACTAGACTTGCATATACTTGGACCAAAAAAAAAGTAGGCCGATAAAACATTGCTAAAAAAAGAACTCGTATAAAGTCTCATTTTAACGGTGAAATGCATGAGATGCCTATGAAGAAGGTTAGAGAGGATGATAGTACATCGGTTGTTTCAACAATTATAGTCTTAGCGGTGGTGGGGATATCCAGTCCCACTATACATAATAAACCTCTTAGCCTAAAATTGCTGGGGGTTAGGGGCTTCTTGGTCAGTTCACGAACTGACAAAGCTGGTCAAAAAGCATAGCCCTCATCTATTCTTTCTAATGGAGACAAGGTGAAGGATTAGTGAAATGGATAGATTAAAGATATTACTGGTTTTTAACAATTATTTTACAGATGATTGCTTGATTAAGGGAAGAGGACTAGCCTTATTATGGATTGGTGAGTTAAAGCTTAAAATTAATTCATTGTCCTTTTCAGATATTGGTACTATGAATGAAGGGTTAGAAAGAAAATTTTGGTGTTTAACCAAGTTTTATCGGAGAAGAGAATTTTGGCAACTATTGTCCACATTATGAAGCCAATCACACCTATCTTAGTTGTGTCTGGGTTACTTCAATGAAATTTTGCATGCGGATGAGAAGATAGGGGGTGTTATACGTCTTGACTAGCAGATGCAAGCCTTTTGAGACTATCAAGAAGTGTGCTTTTTAGTAGGTGCCTGTCGATGGCCATTACTTGTTGGTAGTTTGTAATGATGGTTGGAACAATCAAAATCCCACAATGAATAAAAAAACTAAGAGTGAATAATTTATAAATGTTCAATCTTATTAAATTGGACAATTAAGTAAAAGCTTAGCCCATATTG